>WAAG01028289.1:113689-134290 GCA_013390105.1 Tichodroma muraria | reverse complement strand
CAAATAATAATAATAATAATAATAATGAATTACCCTAAGTAGCTCAAGAAGGATTTTTCCCCATTAAATAGTGCTGTTGTTGATTTTTCAGGGCAGTAATCTGTCACGTTCCTCTCAGTACCTATTCTTTTTCTTGCAGCTTTCTGCACTGAGTATGTGTTTTGGAAACAAGCCAGCCTGATCCTACAAATCCTGTTTTTCTGTGTGATTTGTTTTACAAGAGCACTCACATGAGATAGTGGTGCAGGGAGGAAGGGGGAGTCCTTTGCCTTTTTTTAACTGGAAAACTCAATAAATGATTGGCAGATCCTGACTTTTTGTTGTGTGTCCTTGGATTGCCATGCAGTTCAGTTGCCACAGTTACATCCAGCCAACATCACAAATACTCTAAGGTGCATCTCTTCCACGTTGTTTTTTGTGTCTTCCAGCATACTATCTGGAAGAGGAAAAGGAAAGTTGGCTTTTTTTAGACAGCTGACACTGTGTGATGTTCTTGCTGCGCAGTGACCGTCTCCCTTGGGCTGGCAGTTAGACCTCATCTAAAGGGATTCTCCTGTCTGTAGTCATGTTCCTAGAGTAGTTTTTCTTGGAGGCTTCACTGTGGTTTTGGAGGTCTTCAATGTGATAAGAAATTACTTTTCTGTTTAGCTTGTGGTAGGTTTGGGCAGGTGCCCCTGCCTTCTGTATGCTTCGTTTTGGTGGGCAGTGCGTCATTACTGCAATGTCTGTCCAGAGGTGCTGGTGGTGTTAAAGTGTTCGTGATTAACATCATGAGTGTTAACTCAATCTAACATGAGTTAGATTAACAAACTGATCACGTGAGTGTTAACACTAGGTGCAGTCACAAGCTGGACCAAGAAAATGAGATGGAAGGTGCCAGGAGGGAGCTAAGGAAGGGCTTAATAGGGACAGCTTACAGGGACCAAATCAAATGCTGTACCAGAGCACGACAGAGGCAGGATCTCAGGGAAAAAAACTTAAGCATAGAGACTTCTCATTTTAGGAGACCTTACAGAGCACAGTGCACTGCAATTGCCTACCTAGTAGCTGGTGAAGGAGGGGTGTTAGGAGGTATGACCAAGGAGAATCTGAACCAGAAGGATTTGGATTTCAAAATTAGATGGTTATGTTATGTTATGTTTATTATAGGAATGAGCGATGAGGTTCAGTGAAGGGAATTTTAACAGGATCAAATGAAACAGTTCTGGCAGCTGTCTCTAGTCAGGATTGAAATATGGTGGTACCAGTGAAAGAGCCACAATGGTGCTTCAGGAGCAAGTTAGAAAAAATGAAAGCCCAAATGAGAGGCACATATGTGAATATGAAACTCAAAGGATGGCTTTTAGATGATGTTGAAACTGAAGAAGCAGCAGGGTTTGGGATAGGGGCAGACTTTGTGGAGAAAAAGAGAGGAGTGAGTCAAAGGTTAATTTGGAGGAAGCTGGAGCAGGAAGGATTGAATGAAAAAGGCAAGTGAAAACTGATGGGAAGACTCGTGATCTAGAGGCAGGGCTGATGATGGAGAAGTATAAAAGCAGCAAAAGACTATATGTATGAATCATCAGCCTAGAAAACAGTATGCAAACATCTGAGGGCAGGTGAGATTCATCAGACAGGGAGGATGAAACAAGATGAGCAAAAATCCTGGGAAGATGAACATTGTGGAAAGGGCAGCTTTTCAAGAGCCAGCATCAAGGCATTTTGCAGCTAGGAAGAGGAGAACTTGATTGCTATCTCCTGTTCTGAGCATAAGGAGGATTGCTAATGAGTAAAATATTTCGAAATGGAAGAAAATGTTGAAAGCAACAAAGTCAGTCATATTCTGAGCAAAGCCAGGGAGTCCTGCCAGAGAAACGGAGGAGCCAATGCAGCGTGTTGTCTCCTTGGTTATTCTTATCTCTCCTTGGCATTATGCTTGCTGTTTGTGAAGGCTCCTTCCAGACTGCTCTCATGCAAAGAGAGCGGGGGTTGAGACCTTCCTCTTGGGTGTGATACCTGGACAAGCTGCAAAACTACGGGTTTGCCCTGCTGTGGAAGCTGGAAGGGGCTGATGGTCAGCTGCAGCACTGTGGAGTTGTTTAAGGCCTCTGGTGGGAATTTTCCCTCTTTCCAGAGTGTATTAATAGCACAAACCTCCTTAGCTCTTTAGGAATCTCTGGAAATAGCTGGGTAGTCAGTGTATGTACTGACAGCATGTATGCTGATTAAGTAGTAGTTTAGTGTGTTATGTGTGTTTATTATTCAGTTTCCACCCTGTGATGTTGTGCCAGAAGAACAGAAAGAACTGGTGAAGCTGGAGAGAGGGGGGAAGAGAGAGGGAGGCTGAGCTGGATGGGATGAAACAAGAGAGCACAAGGTACAGAGGGAACAGGTAGGTTTGGATAGAAAGCAAAAAGAAAGTCTGGAGAACCTTCAGAGTGAGAAATATTAAAAGTCTAGCTAGCAGGAATATAAATGAAAAGTATGAACTATGAGTGGTAAATATGTAATAGCACTGCAAAGAAAGCTGAATTTATTGTTCCTTGGTGTGTCTCTATTTACCATCCCCTTGTCTTTGCTTGGATGCAGTTCTGAGTGATGAGGTGACCCCTGCTGATGAAGACAAATTGAAAACCTGTGGTATTGTTAGAACCTGTTCTGGAGGTGCATTTACTGTCCTGCTTTTGAGAATAAGGATAGTTGCTTTTAAACAACGAGAGTGGGATTTAACTATAAAATGCTGCTTTAAATTAACTACAACTTTTTGCAGCAGATAGCTGTAAAATTACAGTCTAGGCAAGGAAAATAATGTATGAGAGGAGAGGATAGCAAGGAGAGGGTGAAATTCTGAAAAGAAACCTTTGTGTTTCTTTCCCTAAGCTAATAAATGTTTTGCTGGTAACCATATTGCTTCTCTGTGTGGTCTGGTATGCCATTTGTTTTCTCTTCACAAGCCATGCTGCAGGGAGTGCAAATTGAGCAGTGAAGTCAGTTCTGAATGGTGTAAGAAATGCATCTTGGCATGCCTCAGATATTTTCAAGTGTGTTCATGTGTACCCTCTTTAGGCTATAAATTCTGTGGGGCATGAATTGGGGCTTTTTCTCTGTTTGGGGTGTTTCGACTGATCCGTTTGTACTGCCCCTAAATAAAGATCCAGTGATTCCCAGTTCTGCAGAGGAAAAGCAGGACACCTGGCATTTGACAGTGAGCACCTTAATGTCTTGCCAGAACAAGCTGCAGCAGTTTTAGCCAGATTAGTGAGCATTTCCTTCCTCCTTCCCTGGAGTAAAACCTAACTCTCCTACTTTTGATCGCATCACTGGGGCAGCAGCAGTCTGAGTCCCACAATTCTTCATATTGATACCTTCTTTCTTCTCTTTGGCCCCCTCGACTTTCACGTTCCCTCCAGATAAAATATCACTGTATCACCTAAAAAGATTTACCTTCTGAAATCTACTGCTGTTCCCATGTCAAGCTCCTTCCATGATTTATGTACTTTACATCAAATTCAAGTGTCCTTGTTACTCTTTCTTTATTTCACTTCCCTTTCTTAATTCATTGCACTTATCTGTCTTAATTTCTTAGAAAATTATGTCACTACTATACATCTGTCCAAATTCTGAACCCACTTAATGATTTCATCTAAGTTTGACACAACAGTGGATGTCTCTAAGATCAGGTGCTTCTATGGGTGTTGTGTAAATAGGTCTTCAGCTGAAGGAGAGACATAGTGTCACTGATGTTACGGAAGGAAAAGGGAATGAGTTGTGCACCAGGGAATCTCATATGACAGCTCTAGCACCCCAGGCTTCCTTAGTTCTGGTGCTTGGTTTTCAGCTTTTTCTTTTTCTGAGGTCTGATGCTCCCTGGCCACCTGCAAATTCCCAGGCAAAGAGTGTCAACGTGCCATTCTGTCGCATTCCTTAGTAGAAGATGGTATTCCTGGGTTGATTTGCTCCACGTTCACCCCAAACTGTTACTGGGGTGCTGTATTGCTGGCAGGTGAGGGGAGGACGCAGAGTACATTTTGCTATTGCCTGTCAACTTCTCCATCTCTTCTTTCAGATTTCTTATTTCCCCAACTTGCTCCTTTGTTTTTGTGCTTTATGTACAGGTACATAACAATTTGAATGCAGTGATGTATATTTTAAACAAATCATGTCCCTTAGTGTGGATCCAGTTATACTGGAACATGTTCAGCTGTAATAGGTCTCCTAGGCCAGACTACAACAGGAGGGCTTTGACAGCACAGCTGTACCTGTTTGCAGGTTTCACTTATTATTGTTTGTTCCTGCCCTGAAATTTCCAGCATTATCCAGTTATCTATCTGTTTGCATATTTAGTGCTTGCCAAGTTTTCTAAATCTGCTTTGCTGTAGTAAAAAATCATAGCCCAAAGAAGTAGTTTTAGTAAAACAAATGCTGTCCTCTTGACCAGGGATGCTGCATCCATTTGGGAAAAGCACTCATATATTGTGGGAGGAAGACTGTTGTCTTGTCTCATATAAACACGACGAATGTCCCTGTGCCTTGGACAAGGGGATCAACTTGTAGCCAACCCTGGTAAACCCTCCCTCTCTCCAGGTCTCCTGGAAAATTACTCCCACAAGAAAGCTCTAGTACATTGACCTGACTCATGTGCCTCATTGCCTTGTGCACATTTATTCATTTCAGTAATAGACACAAAAAATGAAAAACACTTAGATAGCTACTGTGAAAATGAGTGTATTAAACCCCTCAATTGAAAGGAACATATGGAGAAGAGAGATGAAACAGATCCCCCTCCAAAAGGCCCTTATTTGGCTACACCTCAGAAGGAAATAGTGTGCCAGCTGCTGCTATAGCCCTGGAGGAAAACAAAATGTTTTGCAGCAAGGTGGAGTCACAGAGGAAGACTAATGGAGTCCCTTAATGAACATGGACTTGTCCATAGCAAGGAGAGGAGAAACAGAGCACTGGATTGAAATTAAATCACTGCAGCATGAGAGGGTTGTGATCCTGCTCTTTGCCTGACTCCTTTTTCCCACAGCCGTAGGAGCTCAGGGAGCTGTGTGCTGGGTACTCATTGTTCAGCACAGGAGCAGTCCTCAGCACTTACCCACGCTTACAGAAAGCTCACAGCACCTCTGGAAGCCCAGGTCCTTGCCCCAGCTTTAGGAGCAGCCGAAGAGAATTGCTGCAGGTTGCAAAGCCCAGCGGAGTTGCTCGGCAGCTGTGGCAATATGTGGCACACAGCTCGGAGCGGTGCCGCGCGAAGGTGGTAGCAGAGGCCCAGAGAGCAGGGCGGCCAAGCCCAAGTGCTCAGGTGGGCTACTCACTAATGTGGCTGCGCTGCTTCTAGTCCCGGGCCCTTGCTTGGGCTTCTCTCAATCGTTTCACAAGGGGAGATACATCCTGAGACCAGGTGACAACCTGCAAAGCCTCTCCCCAGGCCCTGGGCAGCAGCTGCCTGGCAAGGGGGTGCTGCCATTACCTGTTTGTACAGCCCAGGGGCATCGTGTCAGTGCCACCGGTGTGCAAGAAATGGGACAGGCCGACATAGTTTTCTCCTCTTTTTGAGCAAGGTTGCTATTTCATGGGATCTTTGAGTGAAAGAGATTAGATGGACTGAAACTCATAGGGCAAGGTAGGCGAATCCTTCTGGTGATGAGAGAGGCATCAGCACATTCCCATCCCCACTGGGATAAGGTTTTGTTACAATGCTCTTGTAATAAGATGTCAGACTGGCTGATAATATCCACTGCCATATGAGTTTGCAAAGCTTTGGCTTGGGAAGAAACACTTGCTTTTCTTCAGCAAATCCATAGAGAATAAATTCAAAATGTGCCTTTGAAACTACAAAATGCTCTAAAGTAAAAGTGAGTTCAGGAGGAGAAAAGAAGAGCCCTTGTATCACAATGAAAAGCAAAATTCAACTTTTAAAGTGTTTTTTTCAAATGTAATTTAGCAGAATATATGCTTTGTTCCTCCAAAATGTCAAAGGCTTATATTTATGAGACAGAGTGCAGAAGATAAATCTCTAGAGGATAAGTAAAACAGAAGAAAAATAATTTTTAAAAATCACCATAATTTTATGAATACTTCTATTAAAAAGATTAGCAAATGCAGCACAACCCCTAAAGCAAACAGCTAAATACTGCAGCATATGTTTGTGTGTCTGTGCAAGTGTCAGTATTTTTCAGTTGCTATTAACTATTTCAAATACTAAATGGCAGCATTTCAATTCTCTTATATTCCTTTTCTCCTTCATTCTTCCTTAAGTGTTGTTGGGGTCTCTGGCTCTGCCAGGAATGGAAATTCTCTTGGTAAAAATAAGAAAAGAACCAAAACCAACTTGACCAAAATATTTAGTGGAAAGTACAATAAGACAGAGAATGCTGAGCAGTAGATAAATCAACCAGATTTTACCTACCAAAGGCAGTTTCAAGTTGACACAAAGCTGTGCTAGCTTACAAAAAACAAAGAAAAATAGAAATAGAACGGGCAGAGCTGAGGGTAAGAGAGGCTGAATTGTACTTCCACTGCCTACATTAATGGGTGGAAAATGAAAGGATCTCCTTTCTTTTTTTTTTTTTTTTTTTACCAACAGTGGAGAGTTGCTTTAAGATGATTCATTAGGTGACAGTCTTGAAGGGAGTCGGATAAGTTTATAAGTTATTCTCTTTGCTTGTAAATTCCATTAATATCTTTCTCACCTGGAGGTAAGTGGAGTGAAATTGTGTAGTTATTTGGTGTCATTCAGCTATGAAGGGTCTGCAAGTATCTTATTAGGCCAATCTACTTTTTTAAAGAGTATCTTTTAATAGAAGAGAACTTTTTCTGCATGAATCGTATATGTCTTTATTGGATGCACTCTGCTATAATGCATAAAACTAGATAAGTCTCATCCCAATTCACACTGAGCAATTATTGCTCTAAATCTGAAACCGTCTGAATTTGCCTGGCGAGAATGTGTCAGCTGAAGCCAGCTCCTCTCTAATCAGTCTGCAGTGTGGATTTAGGAGCATCCAAGACAAACTGTAAGGCCACAAAGCTCCTGAGATTAAAACTCTGGACATTTCACATTCATGAACCATTTAATGTGCTTCGATTTTTGTCACTTGGGACATAATGCACAGACTAAAGTCAGGGTGACCCCATGGGCCAGGTTCCTATGGAGCCATTACAATGTATTTATTCTGTAATCCTCAAAACTGGGAGGGATTTATACAATAGACTAATGGCTTCAAAGGAGTCAGTTCAGCCTTCTGGGTGGAAAAGTCCACTTTTTAACCCTCGCAGTGCTGGCTCCTTGCTGGCTGCACTCACCTAAACAGGGAAAGAAGCCCTCCCTCCAGGCCTTAGTGGGGAGGACACACAAGGTTTGGTGTCCAGGGTGGAGGTACTGAAGATGTGATTGGACCTGAGAGAAAATTGTGGGTGAGGATGTACCTTCTTTGGATCCACCCACAGCTAAGCCATTCACACTTCTGTTCCTAGTGTTCAGGATAGCTCTGTAGAAATCAGTTGGGACAAATATCATCGTACATGAGTCTAAATACATCCTCAAAATCCTGCAAGGCCAGATATACTACTTGTTTTTCAGTTTGTATGGTACACAGGCACTCACGTTTATAGCTTTTCATAAAATCTTTACGAAATTTCATTGTTTTGTTTTGTTTTGTTTTCCTAGGTAGATTTAATATTTATTAGAGGGAGGTTGGTACCTGAGAGGCTGCTATCCTTCTTAGCAGCTCCAGCACGGATGTAACTGTGAGAAAACATACAATGCAATTCCAGTAATAAACTTCTGCGTCTTCCCAAAATGTCCTCCTCCTCAGATGGGCTTATTTCACATCTTGCTGCCTTGGTGTCCTTTAAGGAATACTCTCTGCATGAGGCACACCAGATGCAAACAGGCATCTTGGAATGTGAAGATTTTCTTCTGTGATGATGATCTTCTATGAAAGGGTAGCCAAGATAGCCAGGAGAAGGTTACCTTTGTTACTACTGACACTGCTCAGGCCCTTGCTTTGGATCAGTCCTAGAGCCTTCATGGTAGTGACACCCAAACAGCTGGAATAATTGTTGCTCGAGTTTTAATGTGCCTTGAAACCATATTACATTCAAGACTTCTGGTATGAAATGACCCATTTGATTTTTAACCTAAAGTCTGAGATTCAAGTGTTCCATCATGGAAACCATGCAGCTGTATCTTGCTAGTTTGGCTGCAGTGATCTGGTAGGTAGATCCTTGGTGCTTCTGCCCTGGCACTGGGGGTTTGCAGGAATACTGCTGCCCGAGACAGGAGCATTGCTGTATATCTGCCGCTGGGGGTGACAGGTGAATGGTGTGAAGACAGACTTTGGGCATAAACCCTCCACAAAGATACAGCACTGGGGTGCTGTTTTCCATTTGATTCTTTTCAGTTGTAGCATGATTATATATTATAGTTTTAGGCTACTCAAAGTCAGCTGTAACTTCAGCATAAGACTGTGTTTATATTGACAATCAAGCCAGCATACTGAACGAAGAATTTTATTACTTTACTGTAATTTTCAATAATGGATCAACACCCAATATTATTGTCTGAGATGCATGTCTAAGGAAATGTGACAACTTTTTTAACTGCTCTTCCCCTCTTCATTAAAGACTGAGAAGCTTCAAGGGTTTGGCAGCTGACATATTTGTAAATACATAATTAATGAATTATGAGGAAAGCTTTTTACCAAAGTGCACCTCCCTCTAGCAGCAGACACATGTAATCTACAGAAGCAGTGCCTATAAAGTCTCGTCAAGTATTTTATATTACTGTTATGATATTGCCTTAAAACTTCATCTAAGACCGGAGCCTGGCTGAGTCTGGTGCAGGCAAGAAATAAAGAATTCTATTTGTCTCAGGAAATGTACAAGCCAAAAGGCTACTGAGGAAAGCACTGCCAGGAAAAAGAAAACCCCTCAATTTCCAGGGGGAAGCTGAAGTATAGATCTGGTACAAAGCCACATAGGAAGTGTTGTTCAGGGAGGGTTATTATGTATTACTGTACTTCAGAGTTATTCTTAATGTAAGAAGAAAGAAATATTGATGGGTCTCAGGTTTATGAAATTTGACTATAGAGATGTCTCTAGGTAGTCCAAGAGATATAATTAGGGTTGGGCTTCTTCCGTCTTTCGGCAAAAGAAGGAGTGGCTCCATATGACATAGGAGATATATCATAGCCACTTTTGACATTTGTAAGTGGTAGATGTGTAAAATCTCTGATGACTGGGGAGAAAATGGTCTGTATGTTAGAGCACCTCTCTGAAGCTGGCAGGCTGGAGAGCCAAAGGTTGCCTTTCCCACCAGAGCTGGGGAGCGACCGTCACATTTGGCATTCCTGTCTGTGGGCTCTCCTGGGAGCTGTCTGGCTACATGTCATTTGCTGTGTCCGCCAGCTACATCTCAGATCCAAATGCAAAATCCACTACTCAGGGACATTATGTGGATTTGTGACACTACCCGTGGGACTTCGGATCCATAAACCAATGAATGGATTACAATGAGGCATAAATATAGTATTTTCATGGATGACATATAATCCTACTCAATTATTGTTCCTGTCATGTAAAGGGAAACTGTACCCATTTTTCTCATCCCTGCACACTGAAATTTCAAGAGAAAAGAAATGCCCAATGCAAAAGATTCCATCTTGTATCTCCCTGCCTTTTATCTACTAACAATTTTAAAGCTTGTGTTTCCCATTATTAGGTGTTTCCTATAATTAGTTCTTTGCACTTCTAGAAGATTGTTATATGGGAAATTCACTTGACAGAAGCGTTTAGAGTTTCTGGACTGTGCAGACTGGTATGTTAGTCTCTGAACAGTGAAGTGCATGTCACATCGTGTACTCTCATTTATGTCTGGATTGCCGTGCCTGGAAACAGCTTTGCCTTCTGTTTGCTTCTACGAACTCTTTCTGTTTTTGAGAAACTGCTGCTACTGTCCTTTGCTTGAAATGACTTGGATATCATAGTTGTTTCAGGATCCAGCAAGATGTGAAATATCTCGCACATAAAGACTTAATCCTTTCTATCAGTACCAGGCAGTTTTATGGGCGTGGATGCTTTACAATAGGGGGAACAATAAGGAAAACTGAGCTTGTGTTTTGTTTCCTTTTAAGACTGAAATGCCATCTTTTATTGTCAATCTGCCCTCTTTTTATTTTTTTTTTCCCCAAAGCTGTCCAAGCAGTAAAAAGTCTTTTGATATATAAAGTTAACACTATAATGCCTCAAAATAATGTTTTATTAGAGAATGGATATGTGCGAAGTTTGTCCAGCAGGCATTTCTAATGCAGTATGTTAAAGCTTTCTTCACACTGCTAGAGGTGCTGAAGGGGTGCTGCAGACAAAACCCATATCTCGTAGCAAGAACTGTGATAACTCCCCAGCATCATGTCCTGCATGTGTTTTACAGTGCAGAAGCAGCTGTCTTGTAACATTCAGCTGATTGCTTGTAATAGGTAGTGGCTTTTTTAGAATTCTTCCTTGCATTTGAAAGAAACCTTTCTGGTTATTCATGGAACTGTGGGTGTCTCGAGACAAATACAAATATGTTGTCCATAGTCAATCCCACACAAGGATTTAACCAGTGCCCTTTTTTCCTAGTTAGAAAAGTTTTAGGGCACTTGTGGTCTGCTCTGAAATTACAGAGCCAGTTTCATTAGAGGAGCAAATGAAGCACTTATATTTTCCTTTGTGGGCTGAGCTTTTTAGTTGAATGTTACCCACTGCTGTTTTTTCGCCTCTCACCTCTGTATACCCTTACGACAGCCGCAGAACCTGCTTTTGAAAGGGCAGGGTCAGCCATGCACTGCTGTATTTATAATGCAGGGATCGCTGCAGTTCTCAGCACAAGTGCTTTAATCATCCTTTCATCTAAAGAAGAAGCATCTGGTCCTAAATGTGTGCTTTTTTGCCCCTTCTGCTACAGCGCTACACGGATGGTTGATTAAACCACCCCTCTCTTTTCCTGGCAGCAGGATTGGGATGGCTTGCTACCTTTGTTTCCACTTGGGGCCTCTAAATGGGGCTCTATAAAGGGAATCATAATAAGGAAGATCCAAGGCTTCTGTTGGACCCTCTCCCCAAATTTAATCTGTGCCCAGGCCCCTCTGGCCAAGCTGCTCTTATGTACATTGCTAGGTCTTAAAAAAAATTAAAATACAGAAGCATGTGAATGAGATGATCCTAGAAAAGCCAGCGAGGAAGCCAAATGCTAGGTGCACTTGTCTTACAACACCCAGAATGGTTTAAGATGAAAGACCCAACTGCAAAAGGAACTTCTTTAAACTGTTGTTTAGCTGAAATTTACATAGATACAGACATTTGCTATTTCCTTTGCACAGATACACACATTTGCTACAGACATTTGCTATTTGATATTGCAAGTAAATCTATGCCAAGTAAGATCTTCCCTTTCCTCTTCCTCCTCAAAAAAGTTTCAAAATAATTTCATTGCAGCTTTAGCATTTGGAAATTTAAAATTAAATGAAGTTGCATTTAGAAATGAAGTATCATTGCAATATTTGAAATACTGAAATCTATGAATGTTTACACAGGATATTATTTATTATTACTTTTAAATTGTGGTCAAAGCAATTCGGGAGAAGTGAGATTAAGCCATGAAGTAACCCAGACAATCTTTCTGTTAGCTTGGCTGTGGCCTTAGTGCTCTGCTTTTCATAGAATCATAGAATGTCAAGGGTTTAGAATGGACCTTAAAGATCATCTAGTCACAAATCCCACTGCCATGGGCAGGGACACCTCTCACTAGATCAGGTTGCTCAAAGCCTTATCCAATCTGTCTTTGAGCACTGCCTGGTTTGGGGCATCCACAACCTCCCTGGGCAACCTGTTCCAGGGTCTCACCACCTTCACGGTAAAACGTTCTTCCTAATCTCTAACCTAAACTTCCCCTCTCTAAATTTTTACCCTGGTCCTATGGCTATGCTATTCACTTCATATATGTAAGGTAATGGGTCCCTTCCTCTGTGGGTTGATACTTGCCTAAGTTCACTCTCTCATTCATAAAACCCACCAGCACTTCTGGATTTCCTTGTTTATATTAGGTTCAAAGCAACAAAACAACATATGGATGCGATCTTTTCATCAAACGATCCCTAAAGAGGTATTTTTCAAACATGCTGAGTGTGCTGAATCCCTCAGTTTTCCAGTGAAGGTGCAAAGTGCTGTACAGAGAGTTTTATGCTGGTGGGAATGAGTTTGTTCAGAGGCTCCATGTGTAGCCCCAAAGTTTTGCAGGTGGTTTATCCCTCCCCAGAGGTCTGAAGTTGAAATGAAGAGAGGAGAACTGGTCCCAGCAGCAACGCAGCTGCAGGTAACAAGGTTCCCTTGTAGGAACAACTGTGCTTGCTTTTTGGGCTGGTGCCGAGTCCAGGGGACGTATTCACTTCCACGCTTCGCACTTGGCTCAAGTTGCATTTGTCTGAGCAGCAATGGGAAGCTGCCTTTCACCTTAAAAGGCCAGCAGCCCTCCCAGCCCCCATCTGATGCCACAGAGACTAAGGAGGAAGGGATATCGGAAAGCCTTATACATTGGCTAATGAAACATTTATGAAGTTGGGGCTGGTGGTGTGCCAAAAGAGGCTTTCAGCCAAGGGGTAGCACTGCTCTTTGACCAGACCTCTCTGACCACAATACACTCATCTTCCCTTCCCTGAAAGCCACTTAGGACCTCCTAGGCTCGGTCCTGGCAGCTGCAGGGAATCTCATACCCTTCCCATTGTAGATCCCCCATCATTCCCTGCAAATGACCTGGAGTCGCATTCTGCTCTCTGTCTGCCCCAGAAAGAGGTGACCAGATGGCCTTTTGAGAGAATTCTGCCTCCTTTGCTGACAAGGTTCCTGGAATCCATCCTGGCTCTTCTGCTTCTGGTAGCAATTTTCCCAGAGGACGAGGTCAACTTGTAGGGTATACCTGCTGGCCTTCCTCTGCCTGTGGCTCCACATGGAGTTGTACCTGCCCTGCACTAGAAGAGGCTATACCCTTGATGGTCTAATGTGCTAAAGGCATGACCCACACCAAAAAATTCTGCAGCTTTACTCTGTAAATAAACCCCAAATATAGACATATTATGCCAGAATAAATGTTAGTTTGCTAGCATGGCTAATTTGGCTCTGGAAATCTCTGGAAGATGGAAAACCAACATGGGAAAGACTTTTTGGTGCTGTAAACTACGTTCACAAGACTTGAATTTTAAGCCCAGCCCTATCCAATATGGACGTAGCAAGTTGTGCTCAAAAGGGCTCCCTTTATGCTGGGTCCCTCTTAATTTTCTCTAGATTAAAACCAAACTCTCTGAGGCCTGAAAAAGTGTCACAGTACTTAAAAAAAAAGACACAGGGATGTGTAATTTGGTAACTCATTCACAGTATGTTTCTAGATCTGGAAGATGATTCTTATGTTTGCCAGAACAAGTTAAGAGGATGCTTTCATGCCATTTTTGTGGATGTTGTACATACTGCATTCCTCCTCGTGTGGGGAACAAAACCAGGACAGGATGCAAACTGCTTCAGATTTCTCCCACTGCTGACCTTGCTGACACTTGTGCCAAAAAGAAGACAACAAATCCTTGGAAATCACCATGTGTGTGTTTCAATTTTTAATTGAAACTTTTTAGCTGAACTGAAAGGTGGGGGTGGTGGGAGGGAGAGGGGAAAACACAATGCAACACACTTTCCTCTGCTCCCAATGAAAAGCAAGTAGAGCTATTAGATTCACTTCAATTGCCTCACCTGACCTGAAATGAACTCCCTCCCTCAGGCCTGTAAGAAAATTCAATTAAAAGGTCCATCTGTGAGGCAGCAGCTGAAGGGGAATTACTGTAGGGAGGTCCACATTTTCATAAAAAAAGAAGCCCCCTCTCTCTCCCTCCCCTCCTTCCTCCTCTCCTTCCTCCTCTATCCCTGATTAGGCCCATTCCTAACCACTAAACCACAAGTCCCCTCAATTAACCAGATCTGACCAAATACTCTTTATTTACTCCATTCAGATGTAGAAACACTATAGATTCTGTACATCCCTTAAATATCTGGGAGAGGGGTGGGAGTGGGGGGAAGGGGCAGAGGACAGAGGTTGGAAATCGGAACATCCTACCCCAATTAAGCTGGCTGATGCAATGGATTAAAGGCCACTAATATGCAAAAGACTTTGCTGGCAGTGAAAATAATCACCATAAGGCAAAAACAGTGTGCAGCAGCTTAAAAACACAGAGGTGACAGGGAGAAAAAGCTGGCTCCAAGGACCTCTCTGAAAAGTCTTACCAGCTTGCTTGCATCACCCTGCCCCGGCCATGCTCTTACAATCAGAAACTTGTCCTAGATGCTTGGGCAGGATCCAATATGTTTGGGGTGTGGTGTTTTGTGTGTTACTCCTATGAAGGTATGGCAGAGAGCCTGAGAGGGATTGGGACAGCACATGTGGGTGAGCCATATGTGGCTGCCATGGAGAGTGAGCCCCAGCTCTGGTCCTGCAGGCTGGTGGGGACCTTGTGCTGTCTCTGGGGCCACTTCAGTCCAAGGGGAGGCTGATGAAGAATCAGGAACTGACATGCCTTTTATTTTCTTAATAACACCTTTTCAGGTGCATTATGCTGGGGTTTGTAGCAAATAACCAAGTGGTTCCTTGAGCTCCTGTGTGTTTTACTTTGTGCCAGCAGAAAACCTGACTTAACTGTGCCTGAGAATACATGCACTCCCTATGCACTGACTTCATTTGAGCTTGCACAGTGTGTAATCAATCACTTTAAAATACCTAGCTCCCAGTGCTTGCCTCCCTGGCGTGGTGTATATTGTGCTGAGTTACATCAGTTCGGGAGGATTCGTTTGAATATTGACACTTTGTGCTCCCATCAGGTAGGGCTCTTGGAGCAGAGCACAATTAAAATTTTCACACTACCCTGCTAATATATACATACAGATATTGTCATTTGCCTAGAAACATAAATGGATCAAATCCTTCTAATGTAGTTAGGGATAATAATGGGGAAAGCATATCAACAATTCATGATATGAAGTAGGTGTTAAGCATGCTATTAGGTTTTCTTTTTTTTTTTTTTTTGGCTTAAGATTTAGTATTGAGAGCCTGTACATTTTCTTTACAGATATTTGGCATGCAAGATATTTCAGACTGTGTAGAACAGTTTGGCAAATTGGTCCTTTGTTGTCTTTATTGGCTTATTTTCACTTTTTCATTAAATATGTAAAACTAACATCGAACATTGTTTTACTGCAATATCAACTGAAGCTCTATTAAAAAAAATTATAGACAGTTCAGACAATAAAAGACCTTGTAAATCAACCAGAGATTGGTTATCTGCCCAACAAGATCATTAACTGTGCACAGGGGGAGACAGCCGAGGCAGGGCCGCTGGAGAGATGATGCTAAAAATTAATTTTACAAGGAAAGTTAGCTCTGCCAAGTTTGATTTGTTTTAGGGACACTCCTTTACTCTTTATTATTCATCTTTCAAGGCAGCCTTTGAAATCAGGCAGGCTTGTGATGTAGGGGTTGGGGTTTTTTTTTGCAGTGCGTATTTCAGTGAGATACCCAAAATCTCACTCACACAAATTGTCACAGCTTGACAGACTTGGAACCTTATAATGTTAAATCAAGTGCTAGTGGAGGTGCGGTGGGGAGTGTGAAATGGTGTCACTGGATGCTCCTATGCTGAATGTTTTACACTGGAAATGTTGAATGTTGTCTTCCATAACATGCTTATAATTAATATTGTGCATGGCACCCTCTATGCAGGTGCTCTGTATGTGTGCGGTGCATGAGGTTTTTTTGCACAGCTTTCCAGCTGCTTTCAAGCTGTTCCTTTGAATCTGCCACAATGTTCACACCCTCCTCCCACACCAGGCTGAAGGACACTTGGAGATTAGTTTCTTGTTGACTCTTTGAAGCCTAGGTATCTCTCATGACTAATTGAGAGCCAAAACTGAATGGAGGTTGGGTGAAGAGAGAGGAGGGAGCAGTCAGCTTTCAGTGGAGCAGGTCTGGAATAAGGGTCTCTCCAGAGAAAGGAGGATCTTCATACATTAGCACCCTTTGCCTAGAGGAAACTCTTGCCTGTTCAGGAAACCTTGGCCAAAACATTTAACAACTCTCTGTTTCTCTTTTCTCCACAGATGGAGGAGATGGAAGGGATGACCAGAAACAATGACAGAAAGATCTCTCAGAACTGACACATGAATCATTTGCTGAGCATAGTAAAGGGATTTAGGCTCTTGAAAGGGAAACAAAGTCACCAAACTCTCTAAAAAGTAAGACCAGATACAGGCAGCCTACAAGGTTTAACATGGGTAGTTGTGTGCCTGTGTCACCTCTCTTGCGACTTCCTCTTTGCTTCTGTTTTGTATTGTTTTGTTTTTTAAAGCTGTGCACCTGTGTGTATGATCATCTTATAACTTAAAAAAGTATTCTTGCGTTACCAATGATAAATTTGGGATGCATTCTTAATACAAGGAATTAATGGAATATCCTTCAGCTATGTGAGATGAGATCTTGAGAAACTGAGTGATAGAATGTAATGGCATGGGCAATCACTTAGGGGCTAATAAGTATTTACGGTTAAATGGGAATCCATCAATTGTAAATGACAGAGAAGGAGAAGGACAAGACTGGCATATTAGTCAATCGCAGAATGTCTGTGAACCTCTGAAGTGATGTGACCAGGAAAAAAAAGAACAGGCAAAATGTGCAAAGGTGTATCTGACAGATGATGTTCAGCAAAGAGGAGGAAAAGGAGAATATTATTCAACTGGACTCCCATTTAAAAAGGCTTTGTCTATTTCTGGCCATCTCCACTGGTAAAAGCTGTAATCAGACTACAGCAGAGACAGACTTCTTGGGCAGTTGGGAAAATAGGAAGTTTATGTCCCAGGAGGAATGTAGAAGAGCTGTGCTTATTCAATCTAGGAAAAGATAATTTAATGCTATGTTTTGTCTCTAAAGATACAGGGTGCAGCAACAGGACTAAGATTTAAAGGACAGTGCTAGCATGAGGACAAATGGATATTAACTAGACACAGATGGAATTTCACAAAGGCTTCCCAACCATTCTGGAAAGAGGCTCCAGAACAGTTGTCCTGCAGGAGTCAGATGGGGCAAGTGGCCTCTTTGACTTTCTTATGGCACTGAATTTCTTAACCAAAGGTGTTTAATTATGTGAAGCGGTCACTTTGAGATATCAGTGAACTGAAACACGTGGTGTTGAACGTGGCTTCCGGGATCGGTTTTTCTGTGTGGGGTGGCAATAATTCATGTTAAGTACTCTCAGGTGTGCATGTGCATGCATAGAGCAGCCTCCATTTTCTCATCATTGCCTCGTCTGTTCTGCTGTGCTCAAGGAGCTGCTGTTTCTCTGCTCTTGACATCCTCCATCTTTAAGCAGCAGAGGCCCACCCTCCCTGCATGCTTTTAGGGTGATTTCCCTGCTCCCATTGTAGCCCAAGAGCATGCTTCTTGGTCCAGCAGGCTGGCTTATATCACATTTTCATACTTATATCACGTTAACTTTCCTCCTCAATAGAAGCCTTTAGTGAAGGCCCCATTTGGTTTGGGCCAGAAGGAACCCCAAACAATAACCTGCAGAGTCTCCTGGCCTTTCCTTAAGTCAGTCTTTCACACTGAAGCCCTCTTGCCTCTTCTCAGAACACCATAAACCCTGCAAAGTAATCTGGCTTGGGTGGCTGGTGTGAGGGAGCACCCTGAGGAGCCAAAAGCTTGTGTCATTACCACCTATTTTGTTCCTCTGTTGTATTTAACCATATGTTTATTTGCCAAGCAGAGATCTATGTCTTGATTACATGGATGTGGAGTGCCAGTTATAACCTGAACCCTATCTGCTAAGAGCCCCTCCAGGCACTATTGCAGCATGAATTATAAATGCTTTTTCCAAAGGACAGAGTCGCTTCCCGTCATAACAGTTGCGAGGGCAAAGCAGTTTAGGCAGTGAGGCCAGCTCATGTTTTCTGCCCATTGGCCCTTTCAGGAGGGGGCAACCATTTTGGAAAATGAGCATTTTCCATTCTCGTGGTAGGGTAAAATAGCAAGGATACATATAAACTAAAGCAAAGACACAAATATCTTGCGATGTATAATTACATCATGCGACCTGGCAATGCTGTGGAAGAGATTACCTAAGAGAAAATGATTGATACTTGAATAGAGAAAGTTCATGTTATTTCGTCAGGAAAGTAAACCTTCTCCTTTTCATTTCATAAAATTTCTCAAATGATCAACTGATAATTTAAAGATAGTTTTTAAGCATGTTTCTTATTGGGAAAGTTATGCTTCAAGACTCCCAAGGTTCTAATGGATCTGCTTTTGAATATCTTTCTTGAGAATTCAAGGGATCTGAGTTCCTGTGAGAAAGAGGTGGGAACCAGCCCTGAAGACATGGTTTGGTACCGGGTTTGGCTTAGCTGAACCCGAAGGTGAAGTATTAGAAATTGAAAAGTTAGTTGAGAAAATACAGACTTTGATTTGGGATAATACAACTGAGCCAGGTGCTACACTGAAAAGTAATTATTGCTGTTGTATGTGGTTATCCAAGTCACACAGCACAGGGTTTTAGCCCCTCCGCTTGCCCTCTGCACATCTGAGTAAAATATGTAGTGTTGTGCTGTGCTGCGTCAGTTTTAACTAAGAGGAGGGATGGACAGTCGGTGTGAATTGTACTGCACTGTGAATTTGCAACTTCTGTCATCCTTTATGAATATTTGCACAGCCATAAGCATGTGTTTGCTCCACTTTCCTTACCTGTAAAACTGGGATCCCTGACTTCCCTTCTTCCGGCACACGGTATTTGTGAGGCTTACTTCGTTATTGTTTGCAAAGCTTTTTGAATTTACAAAGCTCTATGCAAATACCACGTTGCTCACTTACATATATCCAGTAATGTAGAAGCACTTTAAGCAGATAAGGTTTAATTAGAGATGTGAAATAGTGCAATAACAGTAGGATTTTATATTTTCTAGTATATCACTGCCTGCGCTCTCTGTAAATGATGAAGCCAGAAATTACCATTGGAATTATCTGACATGGCTGCCTGAGTAATAAGCCATAGTACTGTTGCAACTTTTTTTTCCCTCTTCATTTGTTTACCTTTGGAGAAAGTCTCTGTATGGACATAGGAACAGGAGATTTTAAGCTCTCTAGTAATTAATTTGCTTTTCTCATTTATCTCTCACTAGCCCCACAGAGTTCACAGAGGTTTAAAACCATTTTACTTCGACATGAAATTCAGAAGAGTATTTTGTCTTGATTTCCAAAGGAAACTTCTACTATTGAGTGAGTACCTTCCATGTCAGAAAGATTTAACCCTATGTTTCTAACAGAAAGGTTTCCAAAGAAGAATCCAGGCTTTCCAATGCCTGCTTGGGTCTCTCACAATTATTCAAATTATGCTTAAAGTTAGACCTTTTTTCTTGGAGTTTGTATATTTAATACGGACTTGTCTTTTTCAGTTGTGCTTCTTCTGTTTGGGTTGTATTTAGTCAGCTCTGGAGTAGTGTCACGTAAGTTTATGAAGAGCTGCTGTAGATCTTGTATCCTATAAATCGTAGGGTCAAAATCTTGCCCCAGAGAAATCGATGACAAAACCTTCTATAGATTGGAAAACACTTGCAATTTTACCCATTATGTTAGCATGAAAATGATGTTAAAGTAATGCTAAAATAAACTGTGGGAGCTTTTGCCTGGTAAGTTTGACTATTTGTTTGGATTTGTGGTCCATTATTCAACTCTAATGACCACAATTTATTTGTTCAGTCCAATAGTCTAAATTTTTGTTGGCATATCCTTATTTTCTTAATGCCCTAAGTCTGAAAAACGGTACGTGTGGTCTTTATTGCCTACATGCTGTTGTGTGGTCTTTTCGTGCTTTTACCAATTTATCTGTTTACTGGATTAAGCCTATCATTAATATTAGAGTTTAACAAAGTACCTTACATTTGGTTAGGTAAAACCTTACTGATCCATAGATTGTTTGTTTTTTGGTGTTATCTGAACCCGCCCACCAGTTGTGAGATTCACAGAAAATAGCTGGGATTTACCTTTTTTTGTAAGCAGTTCTCCTTAATAAGAATTAATATTAGGAATAATAACAGCATGACAACAGTGGTCCCATGTCTTCTGTCGTGAAATGCCAGCTTTGATAGCATCAGAGTCGAGCTCTGTGGTCCTGAATTTAAATGTTAAATATTCAAGATCAGAGCGGCTCTAGTATTTTCAGCTTAAGTACAGCTTCACTTTGAGCCCCTGGTAAAAAGCCGTAGGTGGGAGCACAATTTTAAGAGCTTGCTCCTGTTTTATCTCATAGCAGTGTGTGAGGTAGTTTAGATAGCTCCAGCAGGGTATCTTTTTGCCTCAATGTGCCATATGAAAATGTACAGGATAGTTTATATTCTTGCTTGAATATGATACTGTTATTTAAACCTTCACTTCATGTATGAAGGTGTGGATATACACCTTCCTCAAATACAAGACCACTGTTGAAAAATTAAATCTCTCTCTTGCTCCACTTTGACATAGTCATTGGGTTTTTATTCCACTGTTCTTTCAGTGGTCTCCTTTTC
>WAAG01028289.1:61073-112143 GCA_013390105.1 Tichodroma muraria | reverse complement strand
TCAGCCCGGTTTGCGGGGTCTGTCTGTGCTGGCGGCTCGGCAGAGTGTGCTGGCTGGTGGCAAGGGGTGGCCTGGCCAGGGCAGCCGGTGGGACAGCAGAGGCAGGCTGCCCTGCACACACAGATGTCTTGCTTTGGTCCTCCCTGCTCCCTCTCACGCAGTCATAAGTCTCACGTTAAATTAACTCGGGTGTTGCACGGAATGTCTTGACTTCCTCTATGGTTGCAATGCTGAGTAAAGGCAGGGATGAAATTAAAATCCTTGTTGTTCATGCAAGGCCTAACCAGAGGCATTATTTCTGCTCTTTATGAAGTCGTTGGATTTTTAAATCAACAACGTAATCTGAGATTGGGTTAAATACTGAAATACGGTTACAGAAAGTGTGACGAAAATGAAAAGAAGAAAGAAGTGTTTCTTTGAAGCCCCAGATTTTCAGTTTTCAGAAGTTCATAAAACACTTTGTTTAACCATCTTTATTTATTGAGCACCAAGGGATGCCTGCAGGGAAGACATGCAACACATGAATATACGATATAAAAACTTAAATTGTGGGGAAATGCAAAAAGCAGGAGGAAACCCCCCAAATCATCCTGGTTTAATGCTGGAGATAAATACAATTTGTATGTTTGCATCTCATTTCTTCCAAATTCTAAGTTTGTGTAGGTGTAAGTGCTTTTTAAAATCAATTCTAATCTTGTGCCTGATGAGCCTGCTTGTAGTCAGCTTAATAAAAGTCCAGCATTCAGGAATCATTCTCCTAGACATTTTGGCATTCTGAACCTGAGTTTAAAATTTGCAGTGTTAGCAAATTTGCTTTTCCTATTGCTGTTGTATTTGACTCCTGAAAATCCTTTGACTTCATATTCATGTATATAAATGTATATACAAATATAGGCACAAATAGTATATATAAAATATTGAAGAGCACCTTTAAGGATTTAAGGTCTCTTCCCAGATTTACAGCATATTTTTTCTGTCTTTTCCAGCACATAAATTTTAATTTTAAAATCAATTTGCATTGCAAATATATCTGCTGTTGCATTCTGGACTCATCTGAGCTTTAAAAAAAAAGATTCTTAAAGGTTGAGGTGGCTGATATGACACAAGCATTCGATAGTGGTGAAATAAAACCACAGGGTGATAGCTAAGCTGCCTTGTGAGGGTTGTTGGGGTTGGAGGCAGCTGATCATACAAGAAGCTGATCCCTGTCCTACACTGTGGTAGGCATCTCAAGAGCTAAATTTCTCCTTATCCAAAGTCTTTGAGTCCACAGGCAGACAAGAAACAGCAGAAAGAGAAATGTTAAATTGTCTCATTTATACGAGTGGCATTTAAAATATGAAGCACAGTTACAGGTCAATATCTTTAACCGTTTCATCGATCATCATTTTACTAGGAACTTTCAACAAATGCACTTATTCATTTTGGCCCATCTTCCCCAAAACTGCTTACTTTTCAAGTTTTGAGCCACAGAACTTGGAAAGAGTAATTCTTGCCAATAGTTTCTGATTTAGTAAATTAAAGTTTTTGCAGTTGTTAATTAAAAATATTAAGGAGTAGTTGTCTCTGTCATGACTACAAATTGTCAGTATAGCACAGAATATTTGATTTTTGTGGGCACTCTATAAAACTTGGTCCAGCAGGAGCAAGGGTAATTTGATTTAATAAGCTAATAAATATATTTGAAATATGCTTCCTGCAGGTTATAAAAACAGAAGGGTTTAGCCACAACACAGGAAAAGGAAAAATTATGCACATTAAAAAAATACAGATTGGGAAAGAAATCCCTACTGGCATGACCAGAATTCACTAGGAAATTCTGTAAGTTAGAACAACATTTTCCCTTTTACCTGGTGACAAAGTGCTCTCTGCAGTAAGGTCCAGGGATAAGTTATCCTCTAAGACAGCAGATAATAAGCTGTATGGCTTCCTTTACTGAATGAGCAGAGAAGGGAACAAAACAAATGGCATAGATTTCCTTGTTGATTAATTTGACACTAATTTTATGTTGCCTTTAAACTGATGATTTCCAGTGGGCTGGCAAATAGATATAGAAATAAATTAAAATTCATTGTGGAGCCATGCCAAAGTCAGAAGTGGAAGTTAGAAATTTTGGCAGCTAAAGGCATCTCGTCTGTCTTCTAGGACCGAAGACAAAATAAGAGACATGCAACCCCAAATTCCCAAGTCACAGAAGCTTGGTACTTCTCTTAAAATAACAGGCAGTGACATCATTAACAATGTTGACATTTAAATTGACATAATTAGGTTCTTGAAGTTAATAACCCATCTGTGCAAATACATGGCTGATGCTTACCTCTGACACTGTGGTTCTATCCATAGTGCAGGCTTATGCTCAGCTCACACTTGGAGCCCTGTTTTGGATATATGGAGTCCTTTAATTTCATCCCATAAAACCTGAGGAGCCGAAGGGTGCTTCAGCTGCTTGGTTGGGATCCAAAGCAAATTCTTGGGTAAGAATGTGGTACAATATACAAAAGAGCCTGAGGATGCATCGCCTGTAAGGAGCATTTGGGTCTGGCTTTGGAAGTGTTCAGTTCCCCTGATCTCTCTCCTCCTCTTATGTGTCTTTGTGGAGCCTTGTGCTCTTCCAAGCACAGGTCAAAACTGTGGCACTCAGGCATCAAAACAATAACATTAGCACAATCTGGAAGTTATTTGGTCAGAATCCTGCTGAGCATGTTTTGTTTGTATTTGTGTAGAGTTACTGCTTTTGGGGAAGGACACAATTAACAATGATAGCATCATTTGGCACCAAGCTGTACCTTGAAATACTTCTAAGAGAGTGATTATTTGGAGCAAACGTCTGAAGTAAGAGCAGTGCTCTTGGCTTTCTCCATCTGACTGTGAGTCTGCCTGTTAGAAGGGACTGACATGCTGCATTACTGATAGAACAAGGAAGGGAAAGGAAGAGAAGTCTCATGACTCCTAATAATAACTTAAAAATGTTCATTTTAACAGTTTTAAATTGAAACTGTTAAATTGTTTCCTACTTATACATTTATTATATATTTAGAAATGAAGTGTTTATTTTTTCATCTTGAAGTCACCATTTTTATTGTCAAATAAGCACTTTAAAAAAAAGCAGGACAAAGAATGTAGCAGAATTTGAGTGAAATGATTGCAGTCAAATGAATAGAACTCCTTTTCATTAACAAAAAGTTCAACCATAGCTATGTCTTCATTGCATTTTCAGCATCCTGCCTGAGTTTAAAAATATGTTCTTTTCTAAGCTCTGCCAGTACCCTTTTCTGCATCCCAGTGGGCAAAAATAGCTGTGAGATCCTAGTATGCATCACAACTAAGTTTAGAAATTCTCTCCCTAGATCAAACTATCAAGAAAAACCACCCAAGCAGCTGGCATATTTAATTTTTTTATTGTACCTCTGTTTTAAAGTGGTACAGGTAGTTTTGGTGCAGTTTTCATTCTGCTGCCAGCTGTTCACACTGGCTCTGGAATGCCACATCCTCTTGATCTGATCTGAAATTTTATATAAAAAAAATGTAAATATTTGCTAATAAGATTTATGAATGAAATTTTGAAGTCTTCCTGATTTGATGAATAGTTTATTAGTTTATGACTAGCTGATTAGCAGGAAAGCTTTGTATGCATACCTGTGTTAGCACTCCCTTTCAGAGGAAACGTGTCTATTGCAAGCTGGATCAAGTTTGGAAGATTGCACCTCAGGTAATAATGGTAATAATAAGAGATACTTCCATTATTCCCTGCATCTAAGAAATTTTAAGATTAATGACCACAAGTGCAGAAAATGAGCATGAAATAATTTCACTTTCTGTGGGTTTAGTTCAGCTGGAAACACAGCTGAAATGCAACTGCTCTGCCTGAACGTATTTCAAGCGTTGCTTTACCCGATGAAGACATGCTATGATGTGAAATGCTCCTGTCTATTAGAAATTAGTTAGGTAATAGCTTTTTACAAGGATGAAGGCATTGCTTAATCCTGGAATCTTTTAACACGTGGACTGTCAAAAGGGTCTGCTCTTGTCTCTTTCGTTGAAAAGGCAGTTTTGTATGGAATTAGTATTTTCATTTGCTCAGGGTGTGGGCACATTTTTTTGCAAAGCTCAGTGTCTGTGTGATGACAGAATTTATTTCATTCATTATTACTGCCACATATTGAAGCATTTTATTTCAATTCAGTAGACTATTTTTGTTTCCATAAATTATCCAGGCTGTTTCTTGTATAAATGACGGGATGGATGCCTCTGGTGTTAAGAAAGATAAAAAGGGAAGCAAAGATATATTTGAGATTACCTTTAGTGTCATGCCAGTTATTATCTAGCAGTCTGAGAAGAGTTTGCAGAAGTGTCTGATAAATATGTTTAGAACAAGCCTAAACTGGAACTAGCAGGGCAGACTTCGAAGTTGCACATCCAGCTTTTGATTTTACCCATTTTCTCAAAATGCAGATGAATCACTTAAGACAGAAATCCATCCTTTCCTGTTAACTTTCTAAGTTTAATTTGTGTTGACCAACAAAAGGCACTGTAATATCTTTTCTAGCAACTTTTAGTGCCCTTGATCACTAGTGTACTGTTGGACTTGCTCCATGTTTTGGGTGCAAGCTGATGAATCTTCTGTCTTTGCCCACCCATTTGTGAACAGAGAGTGTCACCCACATTAGATGAATTGGCAAGTGGCAATAGAGAAAATAGTCTGCATTATTGTTTTGATGTCATACATGGGTGAGGGACTGGGGAGGTCTCTCTCTGAGAGGACCTCAGTGATGTGAGAAGGAGGGCTTGAATGACGTTTTTGTCATTCTTCAGCAGAGGGTAATGCAGGGAGTTTGCAGCCAGAATGCTCTGAACCTACCCTTTGGTACCTGAGGCCATGTCCCATTACCACCAGTTCAGAGGGGGTTATTGTGAAAACCAAAATTAGTGCTCCTCCTGAGAAATGAAAGGGAGCATTGACAGGGTCAGGAACTAACAACAAATTTGAGATAGGCATAAATGGGTGTTTTTTAAAAGTTTTCCTCTTCCTCTGAATTCTGGCAGTAACCTAACGATTCCAGGTACTGGAACATTTAGCCAATTCTGAAGGAAAGTTAGTTTTACAATTAGAAAGCAAAACATAAAACTTCTGAAGCATCTCCAGTGTGAGTTGGATCAGGTGAACGGTTTAAAATCCAGAGTACTCTTGAATTTTAAGTTCTTACTAGCGAGATAATGCCTTTCTAAACCTTGGCTGTAACTTGTTGGTCTTGCTCTTTCTGAAATCCGGTCCCAACTGCAAGCATATTGCCTGTTAGTTCTTTCCTCAAATGTGTTGGCATTGGCTTCTTTGAAGGAAAGAGGAAGACCACTTTTCCTTTAATTAAAGGAAAAAGTTTAATCACTCGGCAGCCCTACAGTGGATGAATGTCAGTGTAATTTAACGTGAAAGTACTTAATGTGAAACCCAGCTCTTCCATCTTGCTGAGCTGTAGCTGCTGTTTGGGGTGTTCTTTACTGGGTTTTTCAGACACAAGAGCTGCATTGTGAATAGGAAGAGGTAATCTTACTAGTCAGGTGAGAGTAACATATTTTAGGGAGACAGGCACAGCTGGTGAGACCTGGACCAAACTGCGTCAACCATCACCTAAATTAACTGTAGGAATTTGGTGTTTGTACATATGCATGAAAATTGTTTATTCTTCATTTGCTAAAGGGACATTGCCAAGGCTGGTAGGCCTAAAATTAGCTCCCCAGCTGTGTTTTGCTTTGCAGGCACGTGCATGTCTGTTCTGTTCCTGGAAGCAGCTGGGTGTTGAAATCCACAAGAAACCTTCTCTGTGTGAAATGCAAAAAGAATATGTGATTTTTCAAGATTCCCTCCCTTTTGTTTGTTTTTCCTTACTTCTCTCACCTCTTTATGATGACGGCCTTTTCTGGCTGGAGACCAGAAATCTCTTCAAAATTTCTGAGTTTTACTTTTGCTTAGGAGGTGAGAGCCTGAATTTGCTGGGGCCAAATTTTTACCCATCAGTCCAACATGCCAGCTACAGGATGTAAACTGCACAACCTTCTCAGAGCATGCTTGGCATTAATTTCCTGCTTGGATTCATGCTTCTCCTTGGCAAATTCATGCCAGCATCTTCCAACTGTATGCCTAGTTTGATACTGAAAAAGGAACATGCAACCGGAAGAAGGAGGAACATGGATTTTATGGTTATGGAGGAATTTATCAGAAAGCTATTTTTTGTCTAGCCTACAGCCTTTCCTCAAAGACAAGACAAATAGATTTCTTAGACTCAGGAGAACTGCTTTGTAGTGGCATTTCTAGATGACTGCGAACTAATTATTGGCTTCTGAATTTTCACTCCATAATGCTTGAGCTGTTATGCTTTTAGTCATCTTTAGAAACAAGCAATTCTCTTTTCAGTGTGGAAATATGATTTCTATATACTCTAAACAGTATCCCAGCAGTCTCTGTGTCTCCTGGGTGAAAATTCCTTCATACATGCACATTAGTGAGGCTGGGGGCAGGTAGAGGGCTGTATCTGAGAGGGATGGATGAGATCTGCCATCCCACTGTCACCTTGTGACGTATTTTCAATTCTTTGTATTTCAGAAGACACTTGAAAATTATCTTGAGCCTCAAAGCGTTATATAAGACCCGAGGGGGCTCCTTGGGGCTACTGTGAAGAGTTTTCCTTCTTTCTTCGTTCCTCTCTAACGATAATATCTGTGAAGTATCTAAGACATAGAAGGAAAATAATTTTTCTTTTAATGGTTGAAGTTATTCAGACTTTGTTTGTAGCAGAGGTGGACCAGGCATGTCTGTCACTGGGCTACGTAAAATTAAGTATGATCCAGACTTTGACTGCTAACAGAACTAGTGAAAAGATAGACAGCTAAAGGTGGTTTTTCCATCGATCTATTTGGCCCTTGTGTCGCCAAAGAGGAGACAAACTGCACCCCTGATAAAATCTTTTGGCAACTTAAACGCTACGGAGCTAACTGCAAAGTTCAGTTGCAACTTAATGGAAGAAAACAAACATTGCACACCTGTAGCCAAAGTACATGGGAGGGTTTTTTCCTATACTACTCGTGAGTTCACTAAAAGCTTATCATCTGTTTGCTTAGCTGCTGGTTCAATTTAGAATAATATTTAACTCTCACAGAATCTAAACATCGATGAAACTTTAACTTGAAAATTGACAATTCCTGTTGCTTCCAGGCAGAAATAGAGGAAGATGGCCATCATATATTGCTCTACATGAGAGTTACCAATAAACATCTTTTATGAAAATCTTGATAAAGTATCTGCTATTAACATTGTCAATATGGAGAAAGTGAAGTCAAAGAAATAGTAAATTGCCTGCCCAGATCTACAGGGAGCATCAGGCTGTGTTTCTGCAATATTGTAGAGTATCTACTGATAAATCAAAATCACAGGAGCTCTATGGCAAAAATTGATGAACTGGGGTTTGTGTTTGCTCCTGGTTTAAATTTACTGAAAAGATCCTGAAGGACGACATTTTCATCTGGATTTTGTGTAATCTCTGCTGTATTTAGGGGTTTTAACAGGTGTTGTTACAAAGCTAGAAGCTCCAAATCAGAAAGCATCTGAGAAGCGGCTGGTGTCCCTTTGCCTGGTCTATCACAATCCATGCTGGGCCTGCGTGAAAATAAAAGACCTCATAGAAAAAACGGTTTATGTAGAACGTTTAAGTGCCTGAATTCATGTGATTGATCACATTATTTTTGTGCAGACACCAGTGAGGTGTCTCACAAAAATAATGTGATCAATCACATGAATTGTCTTTGTGGTTGTTCATGGCCTGAACACAGACTCAGAAGGAAGCAGAGAGTGGTGGTGATGACTCTGGGTCTGCTTCTCTCTGCCAGAAGCTTCCCTGTACCCCAGGACAGCAGGCAGGTACCTTCTGAAAGGTGATCCTACAGGGAAACTTCCCCTATGCGTGAACGTGTTTTGCCACTTCCAGCACAGATGAGTGGTCTGAGGCTGACAAGCAAGGGCTTCTTGCGAGAGGTGTCCCCTGAAAAGTTGAAAGCAATGGGCAACTGAAAAGTTGAAAGAAGGGCAAGCTGAGACTAGGTGAGCAACAAGCTCCTGGATAGAGTAAATGCTTTCTCTGTCTCCTTTCTAGTTTTTTTATCTTTTCTGTGGTATGCTGTCAAGATCCAGTCACTTCCTCAAAAAGCAGATCTAGCATCACTGACTAGGAAGCATCCCACACTAGCCCTTCTTGGTGACTGAAATCTCCTTGCCGTGCTAAGTGTCATTAGCTCTGACCACGGCAAAGGACTCCTGCTCTACAGCCCTGTCCCAGGTGGTGAACCCATTTCAGTATGGACGCAGTTGCAAGGAAAATTAATGCAGTTGCAATAACGAAGTAAAAGAGTAGCTGTTGCTTATTCTAATTTTATTGCAGTAACTTCAAAACTTTCCCTTGTCCTTTTAGTACTCATCAGTTGAACCTTGATTAGCCCTTAATTAGTGAACTGCAGCTGAGGATGATAACTGTCATCCCCAGATATTGACAGGGATGGTGGAACCTCTGCTGTCCTGCCATAGCTCTCATTCAGGACCTCAGTTTGTTCAAACACATTGTGCAGTAGTGGGACCAGGGCATATGGGTTTGGATGCCCTGTTTTGCACCTGGGGGTGCTTTGTGACATGGAAGAGTCAGAGCAGCAGGCAGCAAGATTGTCAGCCTTGGCTGCTCTACCTCCTGTTGTGTCTTTGGGGACTGTGCCAGGACAGGCTGGCATTGCCAGTAAACTACTTTTCTCCACTCTACCTTGAGCTAATGGCAAAGGAAAAGCTATTCCCCTGGGGAACACCCTCTCCCAGAAGCCTATATGTTAAACCATCCCTGTTCTGTACCAGGCAAGGGCAGGGGGGGCAGTGACAGGGCAAAGAGAAGTAGTCTCCTGAAAGGGAAAACGATAACCCATTTTGGGTATTTTAGCTGAAGGAGGATTGCATTTCATTTAGAGGTGGACTACAGCAGAGAGAAGGTGGCTATGTGAGCTTGCTCCATCCAGGATTGGGGATGATCTGCAACCACCACAGAATGAGACCAGGAAATATTTACTGAGCTCAGGTGTTGCTTTCCTTGACACGGCAACACTCAGAGCAGGAGGAGGGACTGGAGCCAAGTGAGACTGGTAAGAGACCAGCACTTCTTCCCTGGGACCTGCTTCACCACAATAAATATGACAAAAAATCCTGCTCTCCACACATCTCCACACCTTCCAGAGTTTTGAAGGGACACATGTGGTTGCCTCGTTGTATTTTAATAATATGGCCCTTTAAATCACAACAGTATTTTACACTGTATTCAGCAGGTAAACAGCCACTATAATTCCTAGGGCCTTCAAGGCAATGCTTCAAGCTGCCATGGCTCCTGGGCTCCCAGAAGGTCTCTGACCACAAGACAAAGCCGAAGAAAATAAGAGTTCAGAGCAAGACATGCAAGGAAGATGCTTCATTGCTTTTAAGCGAACTCATGTACAATTTCACAGCATGGCAAGGAGGAATCAAGCCTTTTGCATAAAATCATCATCCAAGGATGTCTCCTAATCTCTGATCTTCTCAGTCCTTATGATCAAGAAAATAAACTGAAGCTGTCACAAACGATGGGTGTCATTTGGCTTGATCTGCTCCAAGCTCAGCCTGTTCCAGCCCAACACCATCTGCTTCCTCTGGCCTTGCAAACAGCCTGCAGAACACAGCAAGGTCCTCACTGGGAAAGGTGGGCTGCATGTTTACCTGAGGGTGAGGACCTGTAGTTTCCACTGTTCAGGTACTCAAGCTGCTCATATGTTCTTTGGCCAATCAGCAGCTGCTTGAGTGGTGAGTGACGCAGATGGTTGGCATTGATGGTGAATGGCTCTGAGAGGGAGCATCAGCAAGTGCTGCTTGCCCAAGAACAGCAGTGGCAGGGCAGTTCTGCTGTCTCGTACCGGGCCAGATCCAGAGGGTCCCAGCCAGCTCAGCCAACATCCATCAGGCCTGCATGACCCACACCACCCTGGCTCTGATGCCTGTGGTTATCCTGTAAAAGGCCTCAGAGATCCAAGGCTTCCTGTTGATTATGTACTGCTCCTTGCTGGGGGAGGAGAAGGTAGGGAAAGGTTTTCCATCCATTGTGATGACACACCAGGGGAACGCATGGAAACAAAGACTTCTCTGACCTCTTGAATTCCACTGGGGGAGGACTGAATGTGCCAAACACCTCCTGAGCCATCCCACATGAGGCTGACTTCCTAATCCTAAACTCATTATTTGCAACTCAGGGGTGGAAGCGCGTGGCTGCCAGCTCTCAAATGACTCGTTCAGCCCACTCGGGACTCTCTGATCCTCTTGAGGTAGATTGCATCTTCCGCCCCACAAAAGGAGTGAGCTCACCACAGATCAGGCTGAGTGTGTCTCTCCCTTCCCTGGCAGTCCTCCCAGATTACAGCATGACCCTCAGCTATGAGTCACCTCTTTTCTCACAAACCCAGACACTATACAGAGCAGGCAGTTGCTCATCTGCGCCAGTGCTGAGAATTTACTGCGACAAAGTGAGTTTGGCCTGCAGTGAGTCCTTCTCTGCATGTGACCTTTCTGACTTTTACTGGTCCTCCTATGTAGAGCATCTTTGTGCAACTGCTTCCCCAAGTATGGACTAGCAGCAGTAGAAAAACAGGGAAAAACCCGTGGGGCTCTTGCAGTACCAAGGAGCAAGTGACAGCCAGGTGCTGACCGTGCAGTGGGGCTTTCCATGGATTAATTTCTGGAGACAATGCCTGGTAGTTTGCCCCAGCCTTGCTGGCTGTAATCAGTACTTTGTACATTGTTGGTGTGAGTGCTCCTTCCATGCATCAGTAGAGACGAATAGGGTCAGCACAACCAGCGACCACTGTACCTGATCATCCTGGCAGAGCCAAGTGGGGAGCATCAAGGCTTGGGGGGAAGGACAGGTAGGCTGTTGAGTGGGTTGCCAACTTCGTACCCTCCATCAGACATGTGCATGCACTCTGAGCCTGCTGGTTCCCTCTAGCAAGCCAGAGAATCTAATTTTGAGAGCAATACCAGTACTGCCTTTGGTATCAATTTTGCTGTGTCAATCCAAATACCTGTGTGAGCAGTGCCTGGGCGATCCCAGGTGCAGTCAGGGTGTCAGGGGCATCAGGCAGCCACAAGGCTGAGACCCAGCTCCTGCTGCCTTTGCCAGCCAGGATGCACAACCAGAGAAGTGAATCAGCACCACTGTGATGCACAGTCACGGGAGAGCTGACTGTTTCTGGGAGGGCTATGAGGATGCTGGGTTTGAGGAAGGGCAACTTCAAAGTCCCACTCCTGCTCTCTGCTTGTTTCCACACCTGCGTGCTTCCAGCACTTTCAAAGGAGGAAGAACTAGCCCAAAACTCTGTGTTTTGCTTTGGTTTGTTTGTTTCCTCTCTTCTGGAGCTGCATTCCTCCTATGTCGTCTGGTTTAGCATTTTGCCAGCTTGGCTAAGTATCTTGTAAGGAAATAATTTATAATAAAGCTAGTATGCTGGGGTTTATCATTTATAAGTGTGGGTCAGGGTTTAGTTCACTGTGTTAAACTCTCCATGCTGCATGTGATTTTTCAAGCTTTGTCAGGAACAAAAAGTTCTGGGGATGTGCAAAGCATGACTGCATGGTTTCCATGGAGACTCTGCTAGTTAGGCTGTGGAAATCCTGAAAAGGCCAGAGGATGACTGACAATACAAGGTCTTAGTGGCTGATCTGAAGAGCCAGACTGAATTAATGAGATTTTTCACAGAGAGTTATTAGCAAGGCTAGCACAGTATGGCACTTAGGCCTCTTTCGTTTTCTCAGCTGCAGTCTTGGAAAACAGAAATGGAAATATCTAATTGCTGTTTTTTAAGCCCTTTTAAGATTATTTCAACCTATAACATTTTAAGGATGTAATGAAAAGCAGGTTTGTTTGCTTTTTTATCATTTGGTTACTGTTATTACTGTGTTTTTTGTGGCAGACAGTTGCCCTTTATCTGCACAGAGATGGGAAATTCAATAATACTTATTACATTGAGCAGTTAATTCCCACATACTGTGAACACATTACTGTTCAAAGTAAGTTATCTCGAGTTCCATTTAGAGCCAAGCACGAGATACCATGGCTTTATATCTCCTAGGGCCATATTAATTATTTATTACCAACTGCTAATACAAACTCTTAACTCTGGCTAGTAATAGTTTGTTCATTTATCCATCACTGACTGCTTCTTCCCTGTCTTTCTGCCTACCCCCTTTTGGCAGTCTGCTCAGACTATGAATGCATGTATATTTTTTGGACCCAATTAAAACACCAAAACTATTATCAGTCAGAGATGTTGAGTTTTGATCAGGACCTACCTGACTTTTCTAAAAGTTTTGCAATGTCTGAACTGCAGGATTTCACTGGACCATTCACAGGTGGATGATCAATAGTTAGTGGGAGATGTCTATTCTTTGCCAGTAAATGGATGTGTCTGCCTGTTTCTGGTAGGAGTAGCTTGTTTTCTGTTTTGTTTTCAACCAATACAACAAAACAGTGTTTGAACACTCTCCTCCTTTCCCTGAAAAATGCTGTATCTGCTGAAATCAGCACAGCTGGTACAGCAAAGCAGCATGTTGGGGACTGCTATTTCTTGTTGGTTTGCACAAGTGCACATGCCCATATGTTTCTGGGAGATGTAAAACCATAATGTTGCTGCTGAGTAATCCACAACAAAAGCACATGCGGGCTGCATTCCTTGGATTCCTGTACAGTAGACTAATCCACTTAATCTTGCTGTTCGCTTCTCTGGCTGGAATTTCACAGTCCCTTTTGATTTACTGGTTTGTAAATCTCTGATTAAGTGCCTGGGGGAGGGGAAGGGGGAGAGGATATCATCTCTGAAGCCCCCTCTTTCCTCTCAAATGGTTTTGTGGGAAGGAAATGTGTAAGCCGAAGTGGGGGTTAGCTGGCTTATTTGGCCATAATTTTGTCATCATCTTATGAGTTTTAAAAATATTTTTTCAGTAATTTTCTTTGTTCTCAGCTGTTCAGTGTATGGGCAACGTCTCTTTTTGCTACATGGCAACATTTCCACTCCCCAAGCTTCATAACTTCTTACTACTCTTTTTTTCCTTTTCTAGTTGTGTTTTTTTAAACAAAGACGCTAACCAAGATGTGTGGAAGTTTTCTTTTCTGTTATTCTTTTCTATTTCAATTTTCTTTTCTATTTTCTATTTCACCAATAGTTATAGACAAGCACGGGAGCTAGATGTTGGCTGCGAAGCAAATTCCCAGAAACCTGCTGTTTAGGAGGAAGCACGCATATGAACACAAGATAAATCCCTAGCTAAGCAGGCAGATAAATGAGAGAGCTTGGCCTCAGAAGGTGCTCAGCTGATACAAATATCAATTTAGGACCTTCCTTTGAAATATAAAGGTGTAAGTAAATAATAGAGGTAGTTCACCTGACTTAATGAGTCATAAAGGATGGGAAATGAAACACCGAGCTCCCAAAATAAACCCTCCGTTTAAAATAATCTACCGCAACCCGCTGCATCCTGCCAGTGCCCTGCTTTTGAGAGTGTCGTGGCTGCGAGCGAGGCTGTCCCGGGCAGGCTCCCGCTCCCGGGGCGCAGCCCTGACTCACAGCCGGCCCTCCCCCGGCGCGCTGCCGAGATGACTCCCTGCCGGAGCGTGAGGACGCTTCCCAGCTCGTCGCAAAATTCCTCCGCAGCCCCACGCTGCCTTTGACAGCTTCGAAGGAGGATGAGCTTTAGGTCGCTTCCTTCCTCCCCCTCCTGCAGTCACGCATCCCGCTGAGCAGCTTACGGGTGTCCCCAAACAGCGCTGCCGGTGGGAAGGATCTGCCAATTGAAGCCGGGCGTAACTGTCCATCAAGAAATAAATCAGAACACGTCTGGAGAAGCGAGCAGGCAAATAAACAAGCATATGGGCTACCTTACATCACAATGTTTGGAGTTGCTTTACTCAGGGAGAAAGGATAAAATCTCCCACGCTCTCCAGGGTTGTCCAGAGACGTTTATAATTAGATCCAAATTGGGTTTAGGCAACAGATTTAAGTCTGAGTTGAATTGCCTGGACTTGGATCTGAAGATGCCAAGTCCCGTGAACTAACCTCTGCCCAGAGTGATGAGAACTGCACAAGAGCAACCTCTCTCACAGCGCTCCTGCCATCTGGGCTGGTGCCAGGTCCCAGGGCGTGGAGACACTGCCTGCTCCCAGGATGGACCATGCTGGTGGGATTTCAGCTGCATCTGAATGGCAAGTGGAAAACAGATTTTTCTAAACTTTGACTGTAAACCAGAACTAAAGCCACTTGGGTAGTCAGGCCCTTGGGTATCAAGCTGATTTTATTTGAAAACTTGGAAGTTTTTGCTCTGATATTTTGGCTTTAGAATGCCTGAAATGCTCAGAGGAAGCACTGAGAACGCTGTGAATCTCACCACCCATACTGTTAACCTTCTACAGCCAACATAGCCTCAGTCATTCTTTTCAAAGGGCTCCCTGATAGGATTGCTGCAGCTGGAAGAGAAAGTCAGATAAGAAGCAATGGGCAGTCAGTGGAAAGATGTAGGGTCTCATGAGGGTATTCCCGCAGTGAATTGATTAAGAAGGGTGATAGATAAATGCCACCTGAACTTTGGGTTCAAGATGTAGAGCAGATAAGTGAACCACAATGACTCAAAAGCAATAAATCTTCTGCTCCAGACAAAATTAATCCAAGGCTGTCACAGGAGGCTAGAGAGGAAATTTGGAAACCCCTTTGGAGTGAATGTCTGCCAAACTTGGAAACACATGCATTGTGCTATGACCTGTCAGTCTGCATGAGCCATGCTGCTGGGGCGCAAGCCAGACCCCTTGGCTCTTTGTCCCTCACAGTGCAGACAGTGCTGCTAAGAAAGGATAATACAGGAACTCACAGAAAAGTTTTGTCTACCCAGGCATGTGTCTGCTTTCAAATAAGCTTAAGTAAAAGTGGGCAAGAGAGAAAATACACAGCAGAAAGGTAAGACCTAATGGGATGCCAGCTGGTTTAATCAAACCTCCTCTCAGGTGTGCGTGCGCTGAGAAATGAGCGCTTGCTTTCACAAGGCTAAGGCTGACCTGTGCTAGCAAACTACCATGCTGTTTCTGTGAGCATGTTACAGCCTCCCAGCTTGCTGACCATCTGGTGGTCTCTCCTGTTAGGATTAGACACGTCTCTGAGTCCTGTTCATGTCAAGGCAGCTGAATGGTTGGATGCCACTCTTTCAAGGCATGCAGTGCTTGGTGGCACTATGGGCTTGGCAGGTCCCTGCCCTGTGACCCACTGAGTGGGTGTCTGCAGACTGCAACCAGCTCCTCTCCACCTCCCCTAACCTCTCTGTCTGCCCAGCTGCACCCACCCCTGTGGGCTGGGGGGTGGCTCGGGGCAGGAAGGTTATCTTTGCCACTATCAGGGCTAGAGACTTTGTTTATTTTCAGATTACTCTGTAAAGTCTGGACAGAGAGATGAAAAGAGCCAGAGTAAAGAGGTCTGTGCATGCCAGATTGTCTTACTTGTGCTCTGGCTCTGAAAACACAGAGAAAATACGAAAGGATGGGCTTGATCTTGCCAGATTGAATAAAGATGCTTCTGCCCCCATTTTGAGTGGCAGATGTAGTATGGGGGTGGGCACTGATTCATTTTGGTGCAAAGGCAGCAAGGCTCTGCCAAATCCTCTACTTGAGCCAAGCTGGTGGATATTGAGCTGAAGAAGATAGACCCACCAGCACAGCCTGTTGTTCCAATAGCTCCTCTTAGAGAGCAATAATTTCCACCTGGGAAATGCTGAAAACACCCTGTGGTAAGTTCAGACCCCCTTTGGTGGGGGTGAGCTGTGAAATGCAGGTGGGCCTGAACTGCAGGCTATTTAATTAACAGAACAAACCATTTTCCATCATCCTGTGCTACACATTGCAGGGAATAATTTAAAAGTGGGCAGTTCATTGTCATCCAAAGCCCAAATTTAAAAGTGATCCAGAAAGGTGGCTACTGTCTGTGCTGCTCTGGCGTTTTAGGGCTCACTGGGGTTGACAAGAGGGAACCTGGTACCTCTGAGCCCTTCCAGTCCTGCCCCTCAGCAGAAAAAAGGGTGATGCAGGGAGGTAAGAAAAGCCACCTTCCTTGCCATCCCCCCAGGTGTGGTGACAGGAGCTCTCTTGCTGATTGTCAGTGAGTTTACTGACTGCTAATGAAGTGGAGGGAGAAGTGGCTTTCAGTGATATCCATACAAAAATGAATGCGTGAAAACCACTGGCTATTTCTGGAGATTTCTACCCTGCCTTTTCCTTCTCCACTTTCCCTCACCCCTCCACCCCTCCCGATTTAAGCATGATCCTGATTGAGGTGGGTTTTTTTTTCTGACTATATATGGTTTTTGTTGTTTTTTTTTGCAGAAGTGAAGTTAATAAAGATAGATATCAGCAACAAACTGTCAAGTTCTGAGCTGGAGAGATTTTTCACTCAGTGAAATAGACCAGGGAAAATATATAATCCAAGAAGTGGTAGAGCTTGTAAATATTGGCATGTACAAGCAAGGAAAGAAAAGTTAGGCAAAATAAAAAATGGGTTGGGAATTGCTATTTTTCAGGTTATTGCTTAAAAAAATAAAAATCTACTTTTGCCTAGCACCCTGTCTACAAGAATTAATATTTTTCAATTGGAAGGTTTTAAGTGTTTTTTAACATGTGTATTGCTGTTTCTCCAAGATAGCATCTCAATTTGAGGGTTGGTCTTCCTTCCTAGCCTTTAGGACCACAGTGAGCTGTAGTCCTTCATCCCTGTGGTATCTATAGGAATACTCATCATAGAGAAGACTGAGGAAAGTGGAAAGAAATGCAAGGTGAGAAGCAGAAGAGATGAGAGGGAAACTGCTCTTTTCTCTGGTTTCCCACCAGAAAAGGGATCTTTTTAAGATTTCCACAAGAATACCTTTTAACTTCAGCTGGGGTCCAGGCCTATTGCACAGTAACTTTGCCAATGCATTGCTTGGCCCCAGATCACACAGGGAGATGCAGAGCTGCACAGGTCCCACTAGCTGTTGTTCCCTCTCCCCTACAGGGGAAGAGTTTAAGAGTTTTGACTCCCTGAGGTCTGCCGCCGTGACACATGGTTGCCACACGTCAGGTGACTAGCTGAAAACATCTTTAAAACACCTCCTGCTTTGTTTTGTTTTCCTCTGTCTTCTTAAAAGCTCTAAGAAGCTACTAGGCTTATCATCTGTAGTTAACCCATCCACTGGTTGTCTGGCTGTTTGACTGGTTTGTTGCCCAAGTCCTCCTTTCTTCAAGCCAGTTTATCATCTTTATGACTGGAGGAGAATTTGCATTGCTGCCCTGCCTGTACACCTTCTGGAAAGGCTCCAGACCTTTGAATGTTGCAACCACATGAAGAGCAAGCCAGTGATGTAACCCTAAAGAGGAGCTTTTTTTGCAGTCAAGATGAGAAATCTTTTGTTCCACCCTGGCGTAACATAGCACCGCCAGTGAGTGTAAATAGTGGTGCAGTAGCCAGTAGTGTTTCAGCCTCTCATTATAACCTAGTAGTCAACTGCTATAATTATGGTAGGTAGAAATGAGGTTACTGGGGATGGTGCTCTTACAAGGCAGGCATAAAATTCTAAATAAAAAAAAAGTGTTTCCAGATACTCAGTGAAATTAATGGAAGGGAAAGAATAGTGGTCTTTAATTATTTCAAACCCAGACCATTAAGGCAGATGTACATCATCAGTCTTCTAAGAATGTCCTGGGGACATAGCCAAGACAGTATTTTTTTTCCTCCTATCATATCTGATTTAATATCTGCACTAGTGCACACGCAAGAAGATGATATGAAACTTGTGCTTTTCAGTTCAAGTCCCTGTAAATGACTCCCCCTTGGAGATTGTTAGAAATGGAATGGGGTTGTTGTAACACATGGGAATCAGTACTTCAATGCATGTGGCAGGAAGGCAAAGGTGGGTTGACCCTGTCTGTGTTAAGTCAGGGAAACTATGGGGTTGAGCTGAGCAGCCAGTGGAAATAAAAAGAAAAACTAATTCCAGGAGGGCCTCAGTGAGCATGTTTTTATCCAAAAAGCAATCAGAGAGAGGAATATGACCTACCAGATGGAATTGCTGAGGCAGAGGTGAAAGTTAAAAACAACAATAGCGAAACCCGATCAAGTATAATTTTGACAGAATGAAGACATTAGACAGAAAAGGCCCCAGCAGGCGAGTTTGGCTCATCCTGAGCCCAATATTTCATTTGCTTTCAGAAGACCCCTGGAGAAAGCCATGTCACAGCACCATAAGATGTTGAGGCTGAACCAGGCTGAAAGCCGCAGTGCCTGCAGCCCTGTGGTGGGGCTGAGGCTTCCTGGAAGCAACCTTCCTAAGCTGGTGGGCCAGGTAGTGGGAAGGGCTGCTGTGCCTCTCCTCCATACGAAGGCCTCTGAAAAGAGGGACTGGGGGTGCTGAGATGTGAGTCCCACTCTAGTTTTCCCTGTTACATTATTCCCCAGAATTGCCTCTATTAGCTATTGGGATATTCCATAGAGAAACAGCAGACATGGACTTAACTCTCAACCCTCCTTTTGCTGCAAAAGGGATTTTGTGTGCTAAATGAAATTTAGCTCCACTTTAAGGCTCTCAGTGCTGCCCAACAGATATGAGAGACTTAATGTGAAAGAGAATCAGACCCTCTGTGCCTATGAATTTTGGTCTGTCTTTTAGAGCCATTAAAGGTTGACAAATTCACTAGGAAAGCTAGAAAGCCAAACTGGAGCTGCTGTGAGGAAAGTGTGCTGGAAATAGAGGAGCATGTTTTTAAAATCTGCCAGATGTTTGGTTTGCTGTTGTTTTGCACTGTGTGGCTGGCTGTGGGTGCCCGGGATGGACTGCAGGAGCACAGAGGGAGAGTGCAGAAGTATTGGCTGTGCTGGAGGAGGTGGCAGGAAGTGAAGGGTGAAGCCACAGCAACGTGCAGAGCTCTGTCAGCTCCGTAATAACGGGGTTGTCTGCTTGAGCTTGGCTAGATACCAAGTCAAGGTTTTTATGGTGTGAGTTCATCTGCTGGCTTTTCCCTGTACGTGATGTAATGCTCTCTGTGAGTGCGATATTTATTACACCCAGCTCTGTAGTGGGTACGTGCAGTCAGAACCAGCCTCAGAAAGTTTGGAAACAGCTTCTCCATCTTTTTTGCATCCTTTCGCCTGACCTATGACATAATCGGTCGGTTCCCTCCTTCGGCTCCCGCCTTCCCTCCCTGCCCCCTCCCTCCTCCTCCCTCTCCCAACGGTTTGTCAAACTGTCTTGCCTTTATCTCCTCTCGCAGGCTTCTCGACAAGTCACAGGATGATTTATGCCCTGATAACTTCTGCTTTTAAAGGCTGGGCTATTAAAAGCAGCCTTTGCAAAAACAACTTTTGCGGGAGGTGTGGGGAAACCCACCCATCATCGCTCTCAGCAGGCGAAAGCACCGTCTCGGCAGAGACGCCGGCAGAGCGGGGCCGAGGGCCGCCCTCCCTCCCCATCCTCATCCGGCGCCCAAAGGGATGTGGTGCTGGGAGGATGGGTCCGAGGAAAGCCTGGGCTGGCGAATCCCAGTAGGTGAAGGAGCACAGGGTGTGCATCACCCGTTTCCCTTGTCTCTCTGTCCCGATGTGCCCTGCTCAGCATCCTGCAGAGCTGGAACCTGGTGTGCACCTCGGCAGCAGGAGGGGGGACCAGGGCTGTATGTTTGGGATGTTGATGGTAAGGCCTGTGTTTTGCTAAAGGAGCAAAATAATTTATCATCATGATACTGCTTTCAATATTTTACCTACAAGCTTCCTCAGTGCTGGGTCTTCAAAGAGGCCAGGGATGAGGCAGGAAGCTGGACCTGTGATCCCACTGCACTGACCACAGCACTGGACATGCCAGAGCTGCAAACACACATGGCTCCCTGTCCTTCATTAACTTCTGACCTTGAGGTTTACCCCAAGCCCCCCAAAGGCACTGCAGCTGCACCAGGGAGGCAGGCAGCAACCTGCCCCTCTGCAGCGGGGTCAGCAGTGCATCGGGCTGCACCTGGGGACATCTGTGCTGGTGTTACAGACCTGCCCAGATAAATGCTGCTGGAACTTCAGCCTAATGGTGGTCCACCCAGAAAGTTCAAATGTGGGCACAGCTGTGGGTGCAGACTGTGTTTTTGTGTTTTAGGCGCCATGGAGTTAAACCCTTAAATCAGCTCCTACTTCAAAGCACTCCCACTGTAACTATAAGACTAGAAGGATGAGGTGGGCACTGGCAAACATAGAAAGCATCTGAATATTTTTGCAAGACCTAACATATTTAAATTGTTGTCTCGAGGTGAGTTTATAATTTTATTTTTATTTTGCAACTAGGAAAGAGAAGATTTTCCTCTGACTGCTTTATTAACGTGGGTCTGAAGCCATTATACCTTCCTGAACAAAAGCAAGCAGACCATGCCACCACTAAGATCAGCACACTGAGTTTCCTGGGGCGCAAAAATCATGAACAAATAAAAATCAGGTGTTGAAATGAAAGCTGAATCTGTACCTTAACTGAAACGTTTGCAAATAATACAATGAACACAGAGCAGAGAACATTGAGGTTTTTTGATTTTTTGTAGTTATTTTTGTGTGCTGTATTTGATTTCTCAGAACTTTTTTTTTTAAATTCCTGAAAGATACAGTTGTACTTGCCTGAACTCCTAAACAAACTAGTTAGACCTGAGAAAATATTAACAGCAAAATTCAAATTTAGTTGAAACTTGCTTAGTTTCAGGTTTCTTTACGGCCTTTAAGCTCAGCCCTGGTTCACTGGGAGGTTTGCGAAAGACCATGAACTTTTAGAGGCAACATGGACTGATTTATGAGTCTGCCTGAAAATCCATGTGAAATTTGCCTTTCGCATGACCACGATGCAAAAATATCTTCTTCCCCCCTCAACCCCTTCCTGCAGTACTGGATAAACACTGATGTGTTTTATCTCCTGCTTCTGCATTGAGTCTTCCCACCACAAGCAACATCTTGCTTGTTTCTTTATAAATCACCAGTGGTGCTAACAACAAAATGTTCACAGGTCTGGGGTTAGTACTTGTTAGTTTGTTGCTGCTACCATGAGCCAGGCAGGATGAAAATGACGCCGATTTTGATTTATTTTAACTTGATGTTAATGCTGTTGTGCACATTTTGCTCTGGATTATAACAGCTGAGGACAGACTGGGGCTGCACAAAGGCTTCTCAATATCTTGTGACACATGCCAGGTTGCAGGAGGGCATGTAGCTGCTGCATCTGGTTGCATGCTTGGGGGAAGTGCTGCGGGATGGAAATGGCCAGCCATGGGGGGTCCTCGCTGCACTGCAGCTCCATGATCCACTGCAAGGACAACTGTGGCACATCCAGTGAAGTGTCTAGGGGGGAAGGGCCACTGGTTGTCCTTTTCAGGTTACTTTCACAGTCAGTGTCTCCCACAGGGCTGGGTCTCTCTGTACTCTCACCGCAGGAATAGGACAATCTTCTGTTAGGAATAAGGGGTTCCACAGCCTTTCTGGTCTCCTACACTCATGCAGATGGTTGGATATTGACATCACATCTGGATGTCGTGTTACTCCGTTTCCAAACCGCTTGAAAGACTTTATCAGTCATCTGCAGGCACCAAGACCTACCCAGGGCTCAGGACAAGCCATCCTCTTTCAAGCAACGGGCACCTCTTCCCTTCTCTGAGCACGCAAGCTGCTCCCTGCAGCAATCTTTGCAAACACAGCCACTTCTCGGGTCGGAGAGGCAGCTGTGTAGGGGGCACTCTCCATGGGTTTGACAGCATCCTGCAGTGCCAGCCACAGGGGCTCATCTTTAGAGTGCCGTAGATGGCCCATGGAAAGTTCCCATCTGGCCCATGTTGCCAGAGAGGAAAGGGCAGGATGCTGCAAATGAAGGGATAGCACACTGCAATGGCTTCAAGACCTCTTGAAAGGTGTTTGACATTGGAAATTCTTTGGAAAATTGTCTGGAGACAGGAAAAGACCAAGTCTATCTGAAATACACAGCTGTATTCCCCCTTATTGCAAGGACTGAGTTCTCCTTACTGTAAGGAAAACACAGGGTGAAGAAAAAGTTGTAGATTTTTTTTTTTAACCACCACATCCCACATTTAAAGGCTAAGTTGAAAATTACTTCTCCAATTTGGAAATGCCTTCCCATTTCGCATTCCAAATTATTTTATAGTAAAACAAATTTGTCCATTTGTAATACTTTAGGGGAAACACTTGGAATTCTCCCAAGCATTTTGATCAGCAGATCTGACTTATCTCTTTCCCCTTTTCCCATCCTCAAATTTTTGCTTGTTGATTTGGTTTTTTTCCATTCCTTTATGAGGTGGGATAAATATTAAATATGACAGCAATTCCAATGGGACCAACAAAATGATTGTCACTCAGCTCTGCTCAATGGCTACTCCTCCAACTCATATATCAGCCAGAAGGATCACTGCAGAGTTGCCTGGCTCATTTCCCTCTGTGGTTTTTCTGTGCAGATGATGTGGGTTAACCTAGGAATTGAGAAACTGGAACTGATCCTAGGCTCCTCCTGTACTTCTGAAGAGCACAGATGTGTGGAGCTCATAGGCCAGCTCACAGGTCATTTCCATTATTGGGGATCTTTCATTAGGCTGGTCTTACTCGTGATATATCATATTTCTTCTGCTTGAGAGTTGCTTATATTACTCCACTGTTTATCACTTTGTGGTTTTATTTTATATTATCCCTGGCCCATAATGACTTATCAGGCTGTGAACACATATAACGAAACTTGAGCTGCATTTTTTCTGGCAGAGCTGCAAACAGAACTCAGTTCATGGAATTTCCTGATCCTGTGGGCTTCATAAAGGTGTGAAGTGATAATTCAAACCAACATCTCACTTAGTCTTGTTGTCACATGAAGTTAAAAATCCACAAAAATATTCATAGCAACTAAGGGTTGGTCTTGAAACCATGACAAGAGGGTGCCGGAGGAATGGAGAAGTGAAGAGTCTCCAGGAACAGAGTATTATAAATCCTTTTTTAATTGAAAACTAATTGTTCAAATAGATTCAAGAAAAATTTGTAATAGAGTAGAAGGTTAAGTGATAACTTGGTGACAGTTGATGGAATGAAAATATAGCCTAGAGTTACCTTAGATGAGCATAACACTTTAAAAGCCACTTCCGTGGAAATTTGTCTATGTAAATGATAATATAATGAACTGGATCAAGAATAGCACATGTGCATTAGAAATTTTGTGATATTGAAAGAAACCTACTTTAGGGACAGCACTGAAAGTACAATTGCTTTGAGGGCAAATCTGTCTTCAGAAATAAAGGCTTGTGAGATTGCAGGGAAAAAAAGAGTTATTTCAGGCCAGGGTAAGCTGTTGTTTTATTTGTGCCTACTCAAAATATAGGAGCGTTTTATGTCAGAGGAGCTTTTCCCAGTGGGAATGAATGAGAAACTCTAATGGATAATAAATGCTGGGGGTCAGGAGGTTTTCAAACTTCTTTTATATTGCGCACTGCACTGGCTTTGAATGACTCACAGTCCTTTACCCTTTTTCTTCCAGGGAGCATGCATCACCTTCCTACCTCTCCTGTAAATGAAGTGCAGTGGCAGAGCATTCAAAATAAGACACAGAGGGTCTAAACTGGAGGTTCAAGTCTAACCTTGGATTTTAGATGATAATCTGGAGACAATCTGACTGTTTGTAGGGGTCTGGTTATTTGAACCAGGAGTCAAAAGGCCTGGCAGGGATGTGACTGAGCGTGCCATAAATCCTGCTGGTCTGAGAGGCTCACTGGCTTAGGAGAATCCTTAATCTTTAACACACAACTCCCCTCTGGCTTTCACAGATGTTACTTGCTGTGAGAACACAAGAACGGATTTGGAGAACAGTGTTCCCAGCCACTCTCATGAGAATTTGGATGTGGGAGCAGGGGAGGAGATCTTGACTTCTGCAATCCTTAGGCCCTCTGCAATGTCCAGCAGGGTTGGTCCCTGATGGAAACCTCTGTCAGGCTGTAAGCTGCAGTTTGGGAATGCTGCTCCCACAGCATCGATACACTGCTGTATCTTCCCCACTGACCTCAGCATTTGCTGCAGTGCCTGATGAGATCCACAGCCATGATGACCTTCCCTTACACCAGCTGAAGTGAAATTCTCCTGGGTCAATCCTTACACACATCTCAGCCTCGTAAGAGCTCCAAGGGACCAGGGGATGATGGAGAGTTCTTAGCCATGTTCAGCATCCTTGTGAAGCAGATGGCAAACGACCATGAAGGAGCACAGGAAGATGTGTCAGTACTCCTGTCTACCTCAGGTGTGANATATATATATAAGCGCACAACCTGATCTTTTGCTTCTGCCAACTCCTGACTGTTAAGTGAAGATAATAAATGCTTTCTTACTTTATAGAGCAGTATGACACTAAATATATTTTCAAAGGTGTCTCATGGAACAAGGATGACTGCCACAGTGAGAGGGGAAAAAAAGGCTTCCTCATCAGTTTGTATCTTCTTTCTGTAAACTCCCTTAATAGCTGCTGGGAAAGTGCCATGACTTCACACACAGACTACCAAATAAGAGGAACCCCCTCCTTGCTAGGGATTCAGGTATATTTCTCTTCTGCAGCCTGACCCTGGCTCCAGCCTTGCCTCTCCCTGGGGCCAGCAGTGACTCAGTGGGATATTTCCCACCATGGTTTGGGAGGGGGTCAGTCCCAGCTCTACATTCCTTCTGGGTGGGAGCATGGGTTAAATAAGTAATCTCGTAGTTGGCCTCTGATTCCTCCCACATTGCATAAAGCTGGCTAGGTCACTCTCTTGCTTTGGGGATGGCTCTGACAGCAATGTACTGAGCACAGAAGCCTACGAGGTAACAGAAAATAGATCTCTCCCTTGGTACCAGTTGAATATCACAGGAGATTTCTTAAATCTGTGCATAGATTTTCCTCTTACGGAGAAGTGCTCAGCCTCACTCTCCTTTCTGTAGGTGCAGAAGGCACTCACCTCCATGGGGTGGTGCCAGGTGGGTGAGTGATGCTGGGTGGGTGCAGGCATGGGGGCAGTCCGTGCCTGACTCAGCTGAAAGAGTGCGAGCAACCCCGCTTCCTCTCGCATGGCCTCGAGTGCGGGAGGGAGGGAGGGAGGGAGGGAAGGGGGAGTGAGTGCCGGGATGGTAATATCTTACTGCTGTATTCCTCATCAGATGGCCTGGTAAGCCAACTTCCAGGACTATGAATTCAAATCAAAAGAAGGTTGCTAAATCAAGGAATGAAAAAGTAATGAGATAACCCTTGCCACTTCTCTGCGTAGTGTTGATAACCACAGACCTTGAAGCATCCCAGTGCTGCAGAGGCAGGAGAAAGTAAATAGCCTTGTTTAAGAGAGGAACTGATAAAGACAGGGACATATGTGCTTCTGCCATCCTTTTAGATTTTACCTGGAGGTGCAGAGGTAACTGGCCAAGATCAGCAGCCTTCTGCCTGCAAATGCAGCCAGGGAACATCTTTGTCCTGAAACAGGGGTGTTCCTTTGTGCAGAGAGCCTTATGGGCTGCATGAAAGGGCTGAGGCTGAGGTGCCTGTGTTGGGTCAGAGACAAGGCTGAGACCCTCTGTGTGCTCCACAACCTCCTGAAAGTGCTCTTTGGGGTGACACAGCCACCCTGAGAGACTCCACTCTCCATACCACACATAGTATGGGGCTCACTGCTGAGCAGTGACGAAAGTTTGAACTCCTGTTGCTGTAGAGTACTGGCAGGTGCCCCAAATGAGGGCAACAACCCAAGTGAAGAAACTGCTCTTTGAAAAACTGCTGCCACCGCTGCTCATTTTCATAATTCTTTCCCCTACGATAGTATAAACAAGCTGTCATCTATTTTTCAATGAAAAGTACTTTTGCTTGGCTCAGTTTCATGTTGCACTGTTGCTATTTGCTGTCGCAGAAGCTGCTGCAGTTATAAATAACCTCACCACAAGCCCCTCTCACCGGTAAGCTCAAACACTCACTTCAGAAGAAGCAGGCGAGATTAGGATCTTGTTTTGAAGAGTCAAGTGTCCCAACAGAGGTGATGAGTGGGTGCCATCACTGGAGCGCTGGCACCCCATATGCCTGACCCTCCAGTTGGCTTCCTGGCAGAGAGTGCAGGACCCAGAAGCCCAAAACCACCTTGCTTGTCACCCAGGAGGTGATGGTCATGGTAAGAGCAGAGGATGAGAACTGCCAGCAGTAATGATTTGCTTCCACATCCCAGTGATGGAAGTAGGGCAGCACTGCTGTCCATGGCCCTCATGTTCTTGCCACCGCCTTACACACAGCTTGGGAAAAACATCCCAGGAAGGCCACAGTCCCACTGTCTCTGGGACCTGGCTGCTCTGGAGTGGGTGACAGAGCTCTCTCCACTCCAGATGGGATGGAAGAGGTGAGTCTATGACATCTGGAGGTGCTGTCAGAGCACATATGTGTGCCCTAACTGCAGGAAGAGAGCCAAAGGTTCAAGCTGTCAGAAAACTGCTTGTTTCTGGGGCTTTTTATTGACTTGTTTTTTCTTCCAGATTTCCAAGTCAGACTGGCTCAGATGAGAGCGTCAAATGAGACTTAGGTCTGGAGCAAGGAGAGAAGGGAAGGACAAGCCCTATTTTGGGGTGAAACAGTGCAGGAGTGACATCCTCCCCACACATTCTTTCACCACTCTAGGTGATTGCAGAGCCCCCAGACTGCTGAGAAACCACACACTGATCGCAGGCATTTGCTTCGCAGGCGTCTTGCTCAACCTCTGGTGCCAACCAAGCGTGAGGCACACCAGACAGGTTTCACACACTCCCTTCTTCCTGCAAACGTTTGCTTTGTTGTCCAGGGCTGTTGTTTTCTCTGCTCTGTTCGCTATGCAGTGTTGCCTTGGCCTCCTCTGTGGTGACAGCTGCATCCTCCCTGGTGTGCTGCCACTCATGGTAAATGTGTGCCGTGGGCAGGGGACATGGTGTGACTTGCCCCAAGGTGGAGTGATGTGGTTACGCTCATCCGGATCGTTGCCCACGCCAGAATAAGCGCTCTGAGCTGACAATGCCCTAGATTGAGCTGGGAATGAACCTCAGAAAGGAGAGCTCATTTTGACTGTAGGCTGAATGAATACCGTGACTCATCTCAGTTCCTAAAAGCAGAGAAGTGTTTGTTTCCATACAATGCGAAGGTGCTTTAACTCAACGCTCAAGGTTTCTGGCTGCGGTTTCACATATATCCCTGACTGCTGCATAGGTCCCCCTCCTTCTCCTGTCCCCAATCTCACAAAAGTCCTGCCCCTGCCCCGATGCATGTCTGACCACTTAGGCATGATCTCACTTGTGCATCACTGACATAGGAAATTTGACCTGGCAAAAATTGCCCCCTTCCTCTTTATTTTCCACATTCTCAGTTTTCTGTTGGTTTAGCTTCGGTATCAGGTGTGAGGTAAAGGAGAATGAGGCCTGTCCTAGGTGGCAGACAGCCTTTGGTTGGCGTAGCCATAACATGTATTCACTGTTCCAAAACGGGGAACCCCTCCGTGTCACTGCCACCTGCCCTTGTGTGGTGTGCGCAACGTGGGCGAAGCTGGCAGAAGGTGCTGCTGCCTCGTTGCCCAGGTCTCGGGCACAAGACCAGAGAGAAGCAGGCCTGTAGATTTATTCCTGAGCCCTTTTGTTTTTGTGATACTTTACTTTCCCAGCCAGACAGGATGAGAAACAAATACCACCAAAATACGATGAGAGAGGCTATTCTTGAAGTGTTTATAGCCCAGCCTCACTGGAGAATGTTTGGCTGCCTCCCAAGACAGCCAATTCTCACTGTGTTTCCAAGCCAGTTTCTGAACTTTCAGGCACTTACCCAAACAGAATCTGGACTTTTTGAAGTTTGCTTATCTCTGTTTACAAGGGCCTCCTGCGAGGGTGAGTCAGGGAAGGGCAGCTGAGGTCAAGGGTGTGAGGAGGGAGCCGAGCAGGGAAGCTCTGGTGAGCTTTGAATGTACCACAAGTGAGAGCAGTAGCCCCGTGCTGTCTGAATGCCCAGCTCTTATCTGCTCGAGTCAGTGGTCAGCCTGACTGTATCTAACAGGTTTCATCATTGCAAAAGGTTTTTAAAAGCCCTTAAGAGCCTGAAGCATTTTTAATTCATAAAACTGAAAGTCAAAATGATGGTGAGGGGTATGTGCCTAACTGAGTGATAGGGTGTGATCAGAGCTGGAGCTTTAGACTAGCACCCTCCTGCAAATTCAAATATGTCAAGGTGAAAACTGTCAGTTCTGGCACACTTCAGCAAAATAGTGGTTGGTCTCAGCCTGCTTAAGAAAAGTAGCCCCTGCCCTCACCTTTCTCTTCCCTCTTCCTTTCCAGACAGATCAACCATTACTTATTAATTTAGAGGTGATTCTGCCTCATTAGTCCTGGAGAATAGCGAGGATTTGCTAAATTCTCCTGTTTTTCTTTTTTATGCCAGGTTGTTTCCTATGATGGTATCTTGGGATTTTTTCTGTTTACTTGCAGATATGGTGTGTGTGAGCTGTATCAGTTTAGAAGGAATAAAATCCAAGCCAAATTATGGTTGAGAAATGAGCTGCATGTTTTAGTGAACGGACATAAATTTACAGTCTGCAGAAGTACTTTAAAACAATAGTAGCCAAAAGCTTGTTTTGCATATTTGTGGTGAAATACAAACCAATCACGATAGGATTAAATGAAATATATGCTACAGTTGATAAAATTCTGATATATTAAAGTTATATAATTGCATGCAACTAACCAATATCCTCAGCTGCCACTCTCAATTACTGACGTTATTAGTCTAACATTATTGTATTCAAAATGTAATAAAATATCTCCATTAGTTTGGGAGCAACCTCATCACTGAGAAAAAAAGATGTTTGATAATGCAGAGTGATCAAGGAAACACAGGGATTTTATTCTGTTAATTGGCTATCAGGGTAAACATCAACATTTTATGAGTAGCAGGCGATGTCAGTGTTATGTTTGTTTAAACTTATTGCTGTTTGAACTGACTGAGCAACAATAAAAAACCCTTTGTTTTTACATAAACATTTTTTCTTTATCCTACAGGGATCTTGTTTTCTTTAGCGTGTGCCATGAACAAATTTCACTGTGTTGCTCCTAGTAAAGCATGTCTGTTTAAATCAAGTAAATTAAATGTAATCCTGAGATTAAGGGAAAATCTGTATTTTCATTTGGAGCAGCTTGTTTTTCCTAGCTGATTTTGTTACAGTTTTCCAATGTTATGTAAACAAATAGTTTAATCAGGAACAATAGTGGGGGGAAACCTTTAACTTTCCTTTTTCCTCTACCGGCAGAAATAAATAACATATGTAATAAAGATACCATAACTACGAAACAATACTATGCAAAGGATAACACAGTGATTATTTTCAATGTCAGAAATGTGGCATGAGCCACGAAGTTCAGAAGCAAGGTTGCAATTTCACAAAAGACTTAAGTGTGGTAACCAGCCCCACTGAAGTCAGAACAGTAATAAACAGGCCCGCAGGCTTCCTCCATGCAAAAATTCCAGCTAAGTCCTTGGCATAGTTGAGAAATCATAACTGATGTTGCAGTCTGCTCCCCACTTTTTGGGTTTCAGTCACATGAGCAGCATTGGGTAGCCATATCCAGGCACGAGTGCAAGTGCGTGCACGTGCACACGTAGTCCAAAATGAAACAGTCTCCTGTGAGCACTTCTACCTCAGGGAAAAGATGATGGGAGTAGATATGTGACTGATGTTAGTCATGTTGCTTAATACACTGGTGGGAGGCATCAAGATGCTGCTTAGATAAATGCCGTGCAGGAACCCATGGGTCTGAGCAATCCCTCAAGTTTTGCTCTCAGTGTTTCACATGGATCTGCCAAGAAGGTGCAGTCAGTGTGTTCACTTGTGACAGTGGGAATAGAGATGGATCATGCTGAAACTCTTTAAAAATCTGAAGCCTGTAACCCAGTTCCTGCCCAAATTTAGCACGGTGCATTGTGTGACAAGACACTGACTCAGAGGAGTTACTCATATACTTGAGTCTTTGTGAAGTCGGTACCTTTCTGGTGACCTTCCAAACTGTTGCCTCAAAACCCACCTATTGTTAATTTGTGCATGCAGCTCTTTTAAGAAGGTTTTGCTGAAAGAAATTTGAATGGAAAGTGCTGTTAACGTTCTTTTGCCTAGCCGTAATACATCATTTCTGAGTATACTTCACTGCCACTTAAACACTGTGGTTAACTCATAGCTTTATCTACACGTTCTTAAAAAAGTCAACACCTAAATTAAGTAACCTTTTCTAGCAGTGTCTTGAATGGAAGGGAAAAATGTGCTTTTTAAACCTTCTGCATAAGTGACAAGTAGGGCCTGTAATTTTGCATATGCTCTAAAACAAAAATAACCATTTTATTTAACTTTAAAAATATCTGTGTTGATTCTTGTATCCTGTGGTTTTGCATTAATGTTTCAGAAGTGAGCTTTTTCTTGTCTCATGAACAAATGAAGTGCTAATTCTGTTATGTGGATGTTTTTATGGATAGGTGTTTTCCTAAACAAATTAAATTGTAAACAAAGATGGAGGCTGATGAAAAATTACTTTCCCTCTGACTCCCATGGTACAGCCTGTTCTCCAACCATCCATGGAGTCTTACGGGAAATCAGAAAATCTGGCTTGCAAAGCAATAAAAAAGCAGCACATTCATTTTTTTCCTGGCCTATCAAACCCCTGTAAGAAGTAAGAATTCAGATTTTTTTAATGAAATGAGCAAGATATTTTGTTTTCTAGACTGTTACCTTTTATTTGAGTTTTTCCTTTAACTGAGGTGTCCTTGAACAAAGGCACCCTGTGTCCAGGCTAGCCCAGAGTGCCAGACCTCCCTCACTGGAGTGCTCCGCAGAATCCGAATAGCAGTTGTTTTTACTTGTGTGCATTAACTCTGTCTTTGAAAGACATATGCCATGTCAGCACTCTACTATTGCCTCCCATCCATTTGTTTAGAGATTAATCTTCCCCTTTGACAAAGGTAATTTTTAAACTTCAGAGCCGGGCAGCCCCTCTGTGCTGTGATGCGATGCAGAGGATGTGAGCTGACACCAAGCAGCAGCGGCTCCACGGAGTCGCTCCTGGTGCCCAGGGGACAGGGGAGGAAAGCAGCATCGCCCAGGCACAGCAGAGCTGCCACAGCCCCCCTGGATGAGGGAAGCCAGGAGGGAGCCAGCCCGGAGAGCCTGAGTGGAGCTGAGCCGCCGGCTGATGGGAGAGGAGAAGGGAATGTGCGGCAAAAATGCCTCAGTCCTGTTTGAAGCTGCATTTTCACCACAGAGAAATGATGGGCCCATTTCCCCCAGGACCCTTGTTAATTGGTTTTGTTTAAAAAGAATAAAAAGCAAAGTGCTGACAGGGTACTGTTGGCTGGCGTAATCAGGTTTTAAATATGTTTTAAATCAGCTAACAGAGCAACATAGATGCTAGATTCATTTCCTTCCACTTTTTGTGCCATGGGAAGGAGAGAAAGAAAAAACAGCAGAGCCAAACTTACTAATAGATTTTAATTCTTCCCGGAGTTACTATCAGCTAGGCTCCTGCTACTGTTTATCCAGCTGAGGAGTCTTTAAATGGGTGTCTCCATTTGCAAGGATCTCATCCCATTGTGAATATGGCAATGACTAGACAATGAGGCTGTTACAGAAGAAAGATGAGCTGGTTGCAGCCAACAAATCTTGCACTCTTCATTTACAGGGCTATAATTATCCGAAGTTTTAAAACACAATGCTATCTGCTGAAAGGGACCATCTGGGTGAAGACCAAGACATCCCAATTAAGTGATTGATAAGCAGCTCGTGCAGGAGGAGCACAAACCACCCATACAGTGCAGTTCTAAAAATGCCACTTGCATTAACAACCGTCTTTAAGGAGTTTGAATGAAGCATGCACTGTGGGAGGAAGGAGATCAAGTGTGTTTGTGTGATTCAAAGTCAGGCAGAATAGATTCAGATCAGCCTCCAGAGCACAGGGGAAAGTGTTCTTAGAGCACTGAGGTGCAGTGGCAGAGCAGTGCCCATCTGTGCTTTGCAGTCTCCTGTGTGAGGGCAGTGATTTTGTCCCAGGGGTGTTGCGAGGAAGCATTCCATAGGGGAGGGAGAACAAACTTATGGGAAGCCTTTGCTTGTTAGGCATGAGAGCAGGTTGTCCATCAGCCTGCATTAGGTGATGAGTGTAAGCATGAGGCCGGGACGGGAGAGAAGTCTGTGCTGGTGTACTCCATCCACCACACACTTTTGACTTTGGCCTTGCCCTGCAGTTCATTTTTCCATCTGCAATAAGAGGATGTCCATCTGTCCTCCTGTTCTCAACCCACCCATCTTTTTTAAGTTTTATGCTAAGCTCAGCTCTTGCAGAACACATACACAGTACTCAACTCCGGGCCAGTGTCTTGTGCTGCACTTTGTCACACCACAGCAACAGAAGAAGCAGTTTTGCCCCCTAACACCTTTCCAGTATGGATCAATAGTCCTTTGCATCTCTTCAAAGCAGTAACTGGCACTGTGAGCACGGATATGGTCAGAAGTGTGACTCAAGAGTGCCTGCAGTAAAATAACGCAACCAGCTACAGCTGATTTGTTCTGCAACAATTGTCCACTGTTGCCATCCCCAGGTTATAAAGCCAGATGGGAGTTTGTGTGATAATCTAAGAAGACCATAAGCCTTGCCTTGATTAGTTCTTTTAACTTGCACAATGGTCCATCTTGTGTGTAAGATATATTTATACATGGATATAACATTTTGCCTCTGAAGCTTGAATCTTAGTTTTAGTGCTGCTGTGTCTAGCCACACCTTTGAGACTTTGTTCTGGCCTGTGGTCTCTCTTGCTAAATTTCTCTTTGGCTATTGTCTGTTCTCACCCCCTCCACCTGTTCTAAGAATTTATTGATCTTTCATGTTGTTTTATTTTCCAGTGTTTTTCTGTGAATCTATCTTGATTTACCAGCAAAGTTATCCATATATGACCATTCAAATGGGATGTGGCCTTTATTTTCTATGCTTAGAGTACATGTGACTGCATTTTTATCATATTTAAATGCTGTTTTGTAGGGGTTACTGTGTGAGTGACTCATCAACTTCATTTGTGCATCACTTTCCCTAAATCTTCCTCTTATCTGCAAGCTTTTCACGTAAGATTTGTTGTCTTTTGCTGTCTTGCCTGTCTGGCAAAGCCAAATAGAAGGACAGGAATCCAGGTGGGTCTCAGTGGGAGCAAACCCTTGTTTTCCTGTCAGAAAAGGACCTTCGGATGCTGGCTGACAGCAGCTGAACACGATCCAGCGTATGCCCAGATGGCCAAAAGGCCAATGGCATCCTGGCCTGTATCAGAGATAGCGCGACCAGCAGGACCAGGGTGGTGATTGTCCCCCTGCACTTGGCACTGGTGAGGTGAGGTGGTTTAACCTGATTGGGCAATGTGTAAACACTCTATTAAGCCAATGAAAGACATGGGTACGCCTTTGTGAATACACATTTTAAATGCGAACCGGGGAAAATTCTTTCTTCTGGTTTCCGGTGGGAGAAGAATAGCACGCGGGCCTGGCGGGCTCTCTCGGGCTGGGCCGGGCCGGGCTGGGCTGGGCTGGGCTGGGCCGGGCTGGGCTGGGCCTTGTCTCGGCTGCAGCCCTGGCCGGGTCCGGGCCGGCAAGAAGGACGGAGGCCGCAGGGCCCTGGGAGCAGCTGGGCCAAACTGGGCCCAGCTCCGCCAAGCCACGCGGCCAGGCCGGGGAGAATCGAACTAGACCCGGCTCCGCCGAGCCATGCGGCTGGGCTGGGGAGGATCGGACCGGGCCTCGGCGACTCCTAGGTTGGAGGAAGAAAAGACATCAGCCTTCTTCTCATCAGCCTTCTATCAGCCAGTTTCTTCAATAGAGAAACTTCCTGGCACAGCAATGGATCTTTCCAAGCATAAATCCTGTCCAAGTGCGATAAAGAAGAAACTGAAAGAGATACAAAGAGACACAGCACGAGACCTAAGTCAGGGGAATGAGAGAATTTAAGTTGGAAAGAAGATTGAAAGAGTGGCTTAAGCTCGACTTTTTTTTGTAAGGCCATAGAGAATAGACTAACTACTCCTGTAACATATAACCTGCTTTTTTTGAGGAGGAAATGCTGAATTCTAGTAGAGACTGTAAAATAGTGTAACTATAATATGAGAAATTTGAACAGAAGAAGACCGAGAGAATGAGATGATGTCCTCTGTCTAGTGAGAGAAAAAGACTTCTGTTTCTTTAAGATGAAAATGAGATAAGTGAAGAAAACTTTTGCCTTATACTAGAAAAAGCATCCTTAAACTGTATCCTAATAAGCTGTTATAGTCCATGAGCAGCTGTTGAAAGCTGTTTCATGGGAGGGGGGCTTCACAATAGCAAATTTTCTTCCTCCAGGCGGGCTGTTGGTGAAGAGTGAAAGCAAGAGAATTAATATCTTGTAAACTTCTATGGCATTCAAGAAAAGACTCTGTTTCTTCTTTAGTAAATTGAGAAATGATTGTTTCTGAAAGTGGTACTGAGTATTCCAGATTTCCTTTTCTTTTTATCTTTTCATGTGTCTGAAGGGTGGGTAGTTGGTGGGGAGAAAAGTATGTTTTTGAAAGTTTCATTCCAATTGTTGTTGTTGTTTTTTTTCCCTCTTTTTATGTTAGTTAATAAAATCAGTTCTTTTCAAGTTTAAACCTGTTTTGCTCTTGATTACAGAATTTTAAATTGGCAACCCAAATTAATATTTTCTGTCTGGCTTCAGACTGAAACCACGGCATGAGACCACATCTCAAATCCTGGGTTCAGTTCTGGTCACCAGTAAAAGTGAACATTCTGTGATGGATCAAGGGCTCTGCTTTGCTCTAGGGTTGCAAGCATCTTTCTAAACAGCGATGAGATTAAGCCACCTTGAACAAAGAAGTCTACAAGTGTAAACATCCCCAGAACCCACATCACTGAAACAACTGGTGAGCAAGCTCATGTGGTGTAACCCTCTACTGCCCAGACATAGTTCAGGGCTCTAGGACTATTCCCAATACGTGTAGAGGTTGTATGGGCCAGGCTGCACAGGGTTAGCTCCCTCTGCCCCACATATCCTTTAGTGCTGTCCTGGGGAACCTTGCATCTTAAAACTTTGTTCTGAGAACTTTTGCTGCCATGCTGCTGTGTATGCAGCACACACCCAGGCTGTGAAAATGGGAGGCAGTAACACTCCCAGCACTAACAACATTTTTGAAGTAACCCCACTCCTCACGCACACACCAGAGTACGTCCCAGTGTCAGAGGGCCTCGACAAGGTCTCTAGAAGCCCCATGGGGCCAGTTCATGTCACATAGGTCCCTGGCCTGTTTATATGTACCAGCAGAGGTGACAGCTGCTATAGCAGCAAATGAAGTTTAGAGAAGGCAAGTTCTTTGGCAGCCATGTCCCAAATTATTTAGGAGCTTATATGCCAATGTACTGGATGCTATTTTACCCTAGGGATCGTCAGAAACCTGGCCGTAGATCATGACTACACAATACACTTTGTGTGGAACAAGGCCTGATGTGAGTATCAGGTGCTAAAAGATGTTCCTGAAGGATGACTGAATTTAACAGACTTTTACAATGCACTGCATTAGCTTAATCTACAGGTGACAAAGGCATTGATGGAGTGCCCTGAGACCAATAAAAAAAAAAGATCACACCTATTTGTGAAGCCGGGTGTAAAAGTACAACCATATCCTAAGCTAAGGCTTCAATGTTTGAATCAGCTTTAGGAAAATTCCAAGTCTCACAAAACAATGTAAGATCTCCGCTTGAGGAAATACACAGGACTGCTGTAGCATCTCCTAGAAGAAGCTGCTTTCTTCAGCTGCAAGCTCTATTTTCATATGAAAGATGCAGCTATTCCTGTCTTCCGACCAGTCTTTCCTTCCAGCCTCACTGAGCTGGAGGGATGTCAAGAGCACGAGTTCCTCAAATGATGGAGTAGGCAGGAGCTGCTTTGCACCCCCTTCATGTTCATCTTCAGTTCTGTATACCTTCATGGGAGATATGCTGTAGCCATACAGAGGTTATTTTGCTCCTTAAGAAGATGCTGGATGGTACTCTATGGCACTTCTGTTATAGGAAGTGAGGCTTGATTATCTTTATCCCTATGCCTTTCAAAAAGACAGGAGAAAAACAACTGTAAAGTCAAATAAAATGCCAGCTATACTTCACTGAAATATTAGTGTCTTTGTTTTCCTCTTGACCTAAAATAAACTTAATTTTCTTAACTTAATACCAAAAGTAGAATGGTTGATTCAATTGGCTTATGCTGTTATGGAATAATATAGTATTTTTCATGTTGATTCAATTGTTGGACTTTTCCATCTTCCAGTGATGAAAACATTTGAAAACAGAATTTTCCTTACAATGAAACATGGACTTAAATTACAAAGTTTGAACCTATCTAAAATATTTCCCAAATTCAAGGTCTGGGAGCTAAATAGTGGGAGTTGGTTAAATCCTCCTAGGAAAACTGGAATTTAAGGTATTTTAAATATGAGTTTCACGTAGCAGTCACAGAATTTGCATCCATTCCATTTGCATCATTAAAGGCTTGCTGATGGGAAAGGGAGAAGTATTTGGGTGTCAGACTTCAGGTTTGTCAACATTTGTCTGTCTTCAGCTCAGAAAACGTCTAAAGCATTTTCCAAAGGCTCAGCTGTGATCTGCCCATTCTTTATGCATTCAAGACAATTGCTGGGCAATTTTCTCTTCTGTGAAATAGTTTCTGTTCAGATAGAGTACAGCTATATTAGAACTTGTTTTTTTTCTAGGCTGTTTTCCTAGACTTGCCTCAGATCCTCTCTTTTCTCCAATGGTCTGTGATCCAGCCTGTTTTATCTAATCTGATCCATCTTGGCCCCTATGCCACACTCGTTCCATGGTTCTTGAATGTCCCAACAGCCTGACGTTGTTGCTTTTCTTGCCCAATGACTCCTACTCCAGTCAAGAAAAACATGGGACAGCTATCAGATAAACCAAACAAATTTGGCTTTGCCTGATAATCTCCATGTAATCAGCCCGTCCTTCAGCTTGGTGGATTAAAAAACCTTCCAAGCTTCATCCGGGAAAAAAGGACAGGCCTTTGTGTCCTCCATCTCCTTTGGGCAAGTTCTTAGGTGACTTGGTGGCCTCTGGAGATGGAGGCAGCAAGCAGGCTGTGAGAACTGCTACCATGGCACGCTCTTCTCCACCCTGTCACAAATTTGTCACCAGCTAAGCCCACAGCTGGACTCCTGAAACTTCCCCGTCAGCAACTGCTAGTGTTGGCCAAGCATGTGTTCATGTTTCCCTCTTGTGGTGTGCCATATCCTGGCTTAGTCTGGGATCTTCTCACTTGTGCCAGGGGTGAGAGCTGCTCCAAGGCTTCGGCTGGATCTGGGATGGCCTGTGTGAAGAGCAGGCAGCTGCTGGCTTTCCTGATGGATGGCACTGGAGCTCATGAGGACCTTAGGTGCCTGAGCGTATGTTGCTATGATTATGCAATGCTTTAATACAATGAGGATATGATTTCTCAAGTGACCAGTCCCAGAAACATTAAGGTTCTCTGAATTTCTTCCTGGAAGTGACACCTGGGTAGAAGTGGTCCATCTGTCAACTGGCTGTTCTGACAAACACCTACTGAACATGTCAGCCAAAAAAGCAGCACACTCAACGAACACGTCAATCTGACAGTCTGCAAATCGTGTGAATCCTTGTGTGTGTGCTACTTAGAGCTTGAGCATGTTTCCACCTGGGAAATACCTTGTACTTTTGAGGCTAAAGGTCTACATTATTTGTAATAAATTAAAAAGCTACACAAACATTTCTGTGAGTCAAGGGCAAAAGTTTAAATGACAGTCTTGTATTTCTGAGGTAACTTTGTCATGCAATAAAGCCAAGACACTCTTTAATCTTTTAAGGAGAATGTCTGGCAAACGTTCCCAGCTGATGTCCCCTTTCCTTTCCTACACCCTGCACCATGCATATGTGACTGGGAAACTGAGGGACCCAGCAGTTCCTGCATGGAAAGGGTAATATCCCTACCGGTTATTTTAAAGGCCAATCACTGCTATCAGGAGTATACTTCAGACAGCTTAAAATATTCTTACTTCACTGAGGAAAAGCAATGATTTGTGTACAGACTATCCAGTTTGTGACAAGGCTGTTCGAGCTGAGGTCCAGGAAGGGCACAGAGCATCTTGCTGTTTGTCACTGTTCAGATCCAACCATCCACTAAAAATGCAATTGTTAGAAGAAATGCTGGCACAGGATGCAGAAAACAACCCTCTTGTTGTTATTTCACCAATTATTATTTCAGAGAGGGGACCGTATAACTATGGGGCCTCAATAATAAGAAGTAACAGATGCACACTGGAGCAGAAGCATTAGTGTTTGATTTATAGCAAAGAAGCATTTTCCTCTGCTGCCAGGTGTCTCTTAAGTCTGAGCGCTTCTTGCTTTGTTAGATGTATTCTCCTGTAAACACTTTGTTGCTGCTATTACATTTTCCCATGCTGAAAGTCTATCGCAAAGCCTTTTTTTCTGAGGCATTGGCAGATGGCAATTAGCACCCTTCATATTCTTTCCCCATAACTTCAGCAGTTTTTTGCCTGCATCCACTTAACAGCTTCAGGCATGCCAAATCGCACGCTTCTGGAGGACTTGTTGCTAGTAGCAGATCTTTGATTCTAAATGCCTAAGTAGCGTCTGAACTATATTTAGAGCAAGTACACGCCTGCCTATTCATGATCTTTTGTGTATGGCCTGGACAGCTCGGTGCCAGTGTGCAGCATAATCAGCTTCTCCTTTAGCGTTCAAATTCCACAGCTCTTCAGGAAGGAAGGGAGAGGGGAAAGAGTGGTGGGCAAGGAAACAAGGATAGTAATTAAATATGACTTAGGAAAAAAATCCCTGAATAGCAAATTAGCCTTGCTGTTTTACTAATGTTACTGCTCTCTTCATAAAGTCCCAGCCATGTAATTATTGCACATTCATAACTCCTACAGACTTTCTAGAGAGTTATACAGTACTTAGTGAGGCTGTGAACATCAAGAAGTTGTCCTCATTTTCCTGGACTGCTGAGGAAAGAAAGAATCGACTACATTTCCTGCTAAACAGCATTTCTATTAACTTAAAAGGCAGGCACTTCTTAAAAAATTCCAAGTAGTTGTCCTACAACTTTGCAGTGTAAGGACATCTGGACTAACAAGGACAAGCCTACAGCAGATGTAAGATAGTAATTTGGCTTTGGCTCTTACTGACTTGTATAAATGCTCAGAATTTACGTATTTCGAGCATCTGATTTTTCTAAGTCGTGTTTGTAAGTACTTTGTTCTGCAACATTAGAGCAAGATGTTTCTACTGTGAGACACAGACAAATTCAACCAATTTGATCATGTAGCAGTAAATAAAAAGATGATCAAGCCTACCTGTTCATTCAACAGAGGAAAATAGTTAAATTTGAGTTTATGATTGACTGTATCACTAACTTTTGTCTCTCTCGTGAAAATGTCTCCATTAAATTTCAACTTGGAACCTCTTCACAGGGCGACAACCTCTAAGTATTTTCCTTATAAGCCTCTTAAATAATAACTACATTTTCCCCTTGAACTTATTTAAAACCAACAAAATACAAGATAAGCCTGTAATTTTTCTACTGAAAGAAAAATAGTTAATAAAACCAAGAAGGGACCCTGCTCCTGTTTGTCATAGTAAATTTTTCGGCTTTCTGCATTTAACTGGTCAAAGTGAAATCTGAACCCATTCAGATGTTCAGTGTGGGCGGCTCAAGAAATGGGTGAAGAGCTTGTTCAGCCACTGATATCCAGCTGTAGAGCACAGGCCCATCTCTTGAAAACACAAAAATGAAAACCAATTGAAATGTGTGTACAATTCCCTGTGAATTGCACTACTAAATGAGAGAATATAATATGTTTAATGTTTTTACTTTTTCTTAATGCATTTGCTGTTGATTTGCCTTGAGAACCAGCATATTCATTCCTTTACCGATGCACCATAGGTTCTTTTTGAGTGAAGCACAACACTCTGCATGTTTCTGGTTCTCTTGTTCCATTAAAAAAGGTTCTGTACTTCCAGTGTTTTTGTGGTAGTGCTGCTGCCAGAGATGCAAACTGTGTCTGACTTCTTCCTGCACAATGGATTGTAGGTATCAGCCTCTGCCAGGAACACAGGGTGCTGTGCCTTCAGCTGTAACAGACACCTGAAGTTTTTAATTCCCTCTGAGCAGATGTGTGGGGTTTTCCAGCTGAAGACAAGGGGAAACCTGAGTTTGCACTTTATACTAGAGCCATCTTATCATTTATCCAATAGTATTCACAATTGCTTCATTGCAAATTGAAGCTCTGGGAATTAAAGAGGGAGGATTTCTGTCTAGACCTTATTGTTGACAGTCTCTGTGGAACACATCCAACATTCTAGGGAAGGAGGTCACTTTCTTGAGTGCAGATGGACTAAGGTTGTAACATCTCCTGCTGGCCATGTGTCATTTCCCTTCTGTCCTGCTTTCCTTTAGAGGAGTTCAAATTCTGTCTTCTCTATATTCCTCTGATAATATAACCTTGTTTGGAAGAGATAAGTATAGTCATTTCACTATTAAAATTGACTGTGTACAATTTTTTCTCTGAGAGTCAGAAAATTGGACATGATTTCAGCAATGTGCTTTGGGAATGGTAGGCTATTGATTAATCCTCTGTCATACAGATTGTATTTGAAAACAAGACAGGTCTATAATTCTTTTCTTGATTGACATTTCTGAACCAAATGAATGAGTTTTATTTGTGGTTTTGGATGAACTGTTTAAGTAGAAAATATTCTGGTGTTTTCCCCTGGACTAGAAATCCACAGCTGTCAGGGCAGCAGTGAAAGTGTTTTTGTTTAAGTGATGCATGGTCCAAGATAAAGAAGTGAATTTGGAGCCTCAAAATGAAGTTTATAGCTTGGTCCCATCAAGTATAATCAAGAACAAATGAAGTCCTGTTGGGTTTCTTTGTTATTTGAGGACTGCCTTATTCATGTATGGTGGTATATTTTTCCTAGAAATTTTAGGTGATGGAGGTTAGAGTTTTATTGCAGATACTTGAACAAGCTCTGAACATTCAGAAATAGTTTTATAAATGTACCAAATCCACCACATTAACTTGAGTTTTTCCTTAACAGGGAGAGTATTAGCTGTTTTTCTGTATCAAGCATCTACAATTGTAGCAAAGCTCAAAGTTAAATTTTACAGAAGAGAAAGGTGATTTTAATATAAAACACACAGATTTTACTTTCTCACACTCCCCTACTCGCATATTCACAAGCCTTTTGAACTCTTCAGGAGCTTACAGTGAAAAGGAACTTTTGTCTCTGTATCCTTTCCTACTTCTGAGAGTCATTATGGTTTTCTCATAATTTTTCTTCTCTTTGTCTGGGTGCTTAGAGCTCCAACCTTGTTCTTCATCTTCGTCACAACGTCTTAACTGTTGTCCCTCGTTTTCAGCAGTCCATTGTTTCCTCTACCTGCGTCTCTTCAGAAGCTGCACATGGCTGTGCTGTGATTTTGATGACCTGCAGAGATGGGTACCAGCAAAACCTTCTGTCGCTCCTTCTGGTGCTTTCCCACCTCACTGTTCCCCCTCATTCTTCACAGGCCAACCTTAACCCTTCTATTCCAACTCTGTATGCTTCTGTGCCTATTTTACATTTGTTCAATTAAAAATTTGCACATAATTTTCTTTAGTACTGCAACACTTATGAAATAATGATGAATTGCTCAACTATTTCTAGCCTTTCCTTAACACTATGCTAATAACCTGGACCTCCAAATTTACTATATCATAGGAGAGTGTCTTGGTCCTGATACAAGCAGTCAGAAAACCCAGAAAGTGACCAGTGCCTTAGAGTAGCTGCTTTGATGTTCATCCTTATGCAACTTGGAAGTCATTAGAATTGAGGCCGTATTTGGAGGTCCAAACCTGAGACCTGTTGTCTGAATGGACTTTTGTCCATGTCAGAATAATAATACTCCTTGGCATCCCTGATAGTTGGTCAGCAGGTAAGCAATATTTTAGGTAGTGATGTTGAAAATGCAGAGCTTTGGTAGCACACTCTTTATCGCCTGGTCATTCTCAGGGCTAACACAAATGCAAAATGAGTACCCTTATACAGAACTGAGCTCAGAATGGGAAGTCTTCAGTGTCTGAAATCAAATGCAAGTAACAAAATGTGCCCTGAGCCCACCCATCTCAGGTGGCATTGTATACCCAGCTGGAAGGAGCAAGCAGACAAAGGACCAGCTGTGTCATCTGTCTAGTGTGGGGTTATACGTAGGGCTTTTTGGAGCAGGAGGAGGAGAGGTTCATCCATTATTAAAACATAGATAATAGAAACTTTATGCCCCACTGGTCTTGCATTAGACAACATGAACTGAAAGATGAGGTCTCTGCTAATTCAGTGCCTGGTACTCCTGAGACAGGCTCCCATGTGAGGGGGAAGCAGACAGCACTTGTCTGTCTTGTTCTGTCCAACCCCAACCACCTGAGAGTTCCTGATCTTTCCCTAGCGATGGCCTCCTGTGACAGCTTCGATTTTCTGGAAGAATAAAGGTGTCGGAAAGGGGGAGAAGACCAGCATCTGTATGAGCCATGGTCACAGGATGCAAAGTCAGGCACAATGAAACAGTCTCTACTCATGCCAGATCAATGCTTAATGTAAAACACATCTCCAACTCTCTCCTTCAGCAGTCACCCTAACAGCAGCACTGTTCTCAAGAGGAAAGTGTCCCACAGACAAGCTTTGTGCTTTCAGAGGGCTGGAAAAAGATCAATGTCTTTACATTCATTTCTCGAGGAAGAAACTAGGATGCCATGGCTTATTCTCAGTAAACAAGAGCAAGCTGAAAAATCCCATAGTTATTCTCTCTTTCTGGTGGCCCCATAATTTGATACGATACGTGCCTTTTTCCTATTAAACCATAGGAAACCTTTTTTCCATTAAGCCAGAAACTCCACCCTATGCACAGCTACAAACAAGTAGAGGAAAGAATGCTGAAGCTAATGGGGCTAGCAAACCATGTCTGACGCAAATATTTGATGTGACAGTAGCTGCTAACACCCCCTGCCTCCAAACAGAATGTCCAGGCACCCTGCCTTGCAGTTACTGTAACCAAACCAAAGGTCTGTTTGGGACACTCTGTAATTGTGGGGTATTTGTGAGTCAGGGATGGTTTTTTAACATTTAGTGCAATGAGAGACTAACAGGTTTTCTCAAAGGGACCCATTCCATTTTGTCCCATGCAGGACTAGATTTGTTTTGGTAATCTGTGATTTTGGCTAAGATCCCAAACCACTGGCAATACATGTCCTAAGCAGATGACTCTTTATGGTAGTTTTGGATACCAGAAGCTTAAATAATGAAGTCCGTGTTTTTTTCTTCAGCAGGAAAAATAAAACCATCTGAATGGTATTTAAAATAAAAATAGATTGAGAATTTCATCTACTGCAAAATTTGAAATGTGTTTCATTTACTTTGAATATTTTCAGATATGCTGGTTTCAATTATTCAGGAAAATTTGAGTCTGATGTTCAGATAGCAATATTTTTCACATATTTTTAGTTTCACAATTTTACTTAGGGCAGGGGAAGAGAATTGGAAGAAAACGTCTACTTGTTTTTATTTCTTATCCACAATTCTCTTGTAAATGGCACAAGTCAAACTCTGAGGTAGAATTCACTGAAGTGTTGCAATAAGAGACATTAATTGTACCAAATATATATACCATTAGAAACAACTACTATTTGAAGCATTTCAGGATGTAGGAACAGATCCCTCCCATGTGATTAGACATAGAAAGCCTTCCTTGTTCTCTTGGAGTAGTGTAAAATGGACTCCCACTGTTGTCAGAGCATCCCTGAACACACACTTTTCCTTCTCAGGAAAGTGTAAAGCCAAAGTGCAGGCATCCAGGGATGTTTCTTTGTTTTCAGGAGAAGCAGAAATAAGCCCTACTGCCCCAGTGGGTCTTTCTTCCCGTCATTCTGTATCTCCCTCGAGTTCTGAAGGATATAGTATTTTGAATAATTTGCCTAATTTCAAGCTTCCTTTCCCACCACTCCCCCACAAAAGTGGCTTGTACTTAGCACAGAGATTGTGTGAATACTGCTTTCTTCCAGAATTAATTTCTAGGTATTTCTCAGAGCTATGGTTCATCTAAACTTCTTCCACTGATGAATTAAATATTGTGGCCACAGCCATGACGTGCTCTTCCTTTCATCCTTTGCCCAGTAGGAGACTTGAGTGCATGGAGGTGGGCTTTGTTCTTGGGATAGAGAGGAAAGAGGGATTAGGAAAGTTTTATCTCTATGTCTTTTGTTTCTTTTAGTTAATACTAATTTGTAATGAGTCATTTTTGAGAAGCCAAAGGAATAAATCTAATGCTGGTCCTTAGTCCCTGCTGAAGTTTATTTTCCCGGTGTTAGATGGCCTCTCCTAAAGGTCTGTTGCTTGAACAATCTGTAGCTCCCCCCAGGAGGTAGACAGGGCAACATTACTGAAGTGCAGTTTCCTTGCATCTGCTCCAGGCAAGTCAGACTCTCACACTGGAACAATGCCCTGAAAGGGATGACACATTTTATTAGAAATTTTATGGTATATGATTTTACAGACCAGCCGGCAGGTTTGGTCGCTGCCCTAGCCAACATTGCCAAGAAAATGTGCCATAATGTGGTGCACAAAATGTGTTTTCAGGTGGGTCAGGAGGGCTTTGATCTGCAGTATGGCTGTAGTTTGTGGATTAGGCAGCAAAGGTGCATTATTCACTCTGTTAGAGGCTGCCTGAAGACAATGAAGTCACCATGGACTCCAAAAACCTCCCAAATTACCAATTGGCTCAGCCAGCCATGCACAGATAGTGGTGGAGGAACCGGCCCAGCCACCTGCTCCCAGTGGGGTGGAAGCTTGTTGGGACCTTGCACTGTTGGCAAAAATGCCGAGGCTGTTCCCAACAGTGTGTAATGCATTGTCTGCCCTTCATGAGCCCTTCCACCCTCTCAAGGCACGAGCTGCAGGTGGCAACAGTGGGGAGCATGCTTTACTTCACGTCTCTGTGGGGTGTTATAAGGTTCATTTTCAGCCTCTGCAATTTATTTTACACCCTGTACATTATTTTCAAAAGAGAAAGAAATGTTGGAAAATATTTAAAACAAGAGAAAGGCTAGCTTTGAAATGTGGAGAAATCACAAAGCAAAGAGCGAAACATCTTGGGAGGCTTTGTCAAGGTTGCCTGAGGCTTAGGCTTGGTGCAGAACCAGAGGCATCAGAAATGGCAACACCCTTGTTCAGTCCTTGTTTCTTATTCCCCTTACAATGGGAGAACTCCTTCTTTTCTCCAGCTCTATCCTTTACCTGTGCATTTGGGTGATGGCAAGCCGATAAATCCACAGCAAAATATTTTCTGTGAACAACTCTGCCTTGCAGAGGGAAGCCCACAATACCTATGGAGTCTGTGCTGTGGCTACTCACCTCTAGCCAGCGTCTGTTGCCCACAGGTTTACTCAGCTCTCTCTGCAGACACCTGGGAAGGAGTGGCATTCAACACTGCCATGCAAGGGCCCCATCTTCAGGGCTTCTTGTCAGCAATTCCCTTCACCCCACCTGCAGTTCAGTTCAAGCTGTTTTTTCACATGCTTTTTTCATTTATGCAGTTACTGGAAAAAAGCAAAACAAATGAAGTTGACTTGTTTTCCCCAGACTGAAAGGTGATTAACCAACACCAGTAGCTGCCAAGCAGGTGCATACATCTAAGATGATACTAATGTAGAAAGAAGCTGCTATTGTTGCTGCTTAGTCCATATTTTTAGTATTTTTCCATGTGATTAACTAAGGATAGAGTCTTTTCCATGTGCATGAAATTTCTTTCCGTAAACAGATGATATTTTTCCACAGAATGAAGGCCAATTCTGATCTCACTTACACCTATGTAAACCAGGACTCGCTCCGCTGGAGCCTCTTCATCTAGTCCAATCTGCCTGTTTTCAAGTGTGCCGGGCATTAGGGCATCTGAACACCCTTGCTTATCCCCAGACATAAACTGATGTCACTGGGTTCAGTCTTACTCACCATGCCCTGTCCTTCATTTATAATTTATCAGCCAGAATGATGTTAGGTGATTTGCACTCTGAAGTAATCATCAGTCAGGCAGCAAGATGATGGATAGGTGGAGGGAGAGCAGATGGTATGAAAGATTAATCAAAAAGCGAGAGTCCGTGCCACTGCTGGTCCACAGCTAAAGATCCTCTTGGGTGTGAAAAATGTTAGAATAATGGTGAAGTATTTGTCTCCTGAATTTGTGCTATTACTAGGAAATCCTTCCATGCTGCACAGCTCTGGAAAGGCCAGTGCTTTTTTGGGAGCCTGTTGGGGCAGATCTCACCCACAGGCATGGCTGTGTCAGGGCAGCATCGCCTCCATCGCTTCAGCGATGCTGCCTCCTGCTTTTGCCCCCTCATGTACCATTTGCTCTGGCACAAACAGTGTGCCATTCCTCCCTAGCCATCATTTCCCGTTAATTAGTACTTCTGCTTCCCGTGCACAGACCCCTCTCTCCCTTGTCAGGCCACCCCTCCTGCCTGTCTGCTTCCTCCTTAGCTGGCTATCTTTTTCCATCAAACCTTTCCCCTCTGGATAAGGGAGATCATCAGTGCTCCTGAGGCAGCTATTTCTCTATTCCCTCCAGCAGTGATTTTTCCCATATCTTTCTGGAAGCCACATCTCCTTCTATGAAAGATGCTTCAGCTTTCCTATTTGCCTTCCTTTGGTCATTGTTTTCTATTCTAGCTTCTTCCTGAATCATGATTCCCCTCAGACAATTCCAGTCCTCATTGAAGAGTGATCATATATTCTGCAAGAGCAGTTGAGTGTGAGCAGAGGTGAGTTTTCCTGCCCCAAACCAGGGCAGGCCAAATGCCAGGCTGCAGCCAGAGCCAGTCAAAAGTGAGGATTAGGGTTAGAACAATGAGTCAGAAAGCCAGTCCCACCATCAGACTCACTGTCCCCACTGCCACCACAAAAAGCAGGGTGGAAACAGAGACAGATGCTGTGAAACTAGACCTGGCCGTGAGATTTATGCAGGACATGAGGAGAACCACTGGAACTGGTAACAATAAAAAGCTGAGAGTGATGTGGTACACTAGACCTCAGCCAATGAGGGCTGAGCATAGAAAAATAGAGGGGAGAGAAAAGTGTGGATCTCATATGTATGGCCCTGACCATTAACTCATCAGTAAACAGTGCAGTGGCAGCTTCTTCTGCAGCTTCTGGAAATCAGTGTCTTTTTAATTGCTTTCTTGCAGCCTCAGCACTGTGGCATGCTTGGCTGATGCCTTCAAAGGATGTCTTCACAGCAGAAAGGTCAATAAACTTAAAGACCATTACCTGTATTGGGCCACTCATTTGAGCTCTGTTGGAGCTCATAGGCCTTAGTCAGGGCCAGGAGTGACTATACCTCAAATTTATTTTAAATTAGAACTCCTGGTTTTACAGGAACTTTTTTATTGCCCCAGGCAAGAAGAGGGGTGGAACAGCAGCACACCCTTCCAACATAAACCTGTGCTGGGCAAAGCCCACTGTGCACTGGGTGTGCAATTCTCCTGCAGTGTTTCCTTCAGCTACTTAATTTGATTGCCATTGGCCAGGTTTAAAATCTGGGGGTTTAAGCTGCTGTAAATTGGTGCAGCTCTACTGAAACGTGGTTTTCAGCCTGTGGTCTGTCAATCCCTAGCTCTGTATGAACTGCCCCAAAAAAATCTGCAAAAGGTAACTAAGAAAAGCAAACCCTAATGTCAACAGGCTTTGAATTGCCAATACACAGACTTCCTCCACTAGGCCATTTTGGGGTGCCAAAAAGTGAAAATGACTGAAGATCATGAAAAGAGTACTGTTTGGCACTAGCTGAGGGTCTGTTTCTGACTGTTCATTGAGTAAAAAATTAATTTTGAGGAGGTGATTAGGATAGAGTAAGCAAACGCTACAGCTTAGACTCAAAGTTCTATGTGGTTTTTGAAAGCAGACTAAAATACAGTCACATATACCACGTATCTGTTTGTAAGTTAGCCTGGTTGAATAGTTGGAAATAGCAAAATGCAACTGCAGTTGTTGGAGTATGATATTTGGGAAAACTGCTTCCAAATACTCCTTCAAAAGGCCTACACCCATCTCTCCTAAATTAAATAATGAGAATTTGATGTAATGTTTTAATATGCTTTTATGTAACATAACCTCAGCTAGAAAAAAAATATACATATAGCCTCTTAATAACTTCAAAGCAGTGAAAGATCTTTCATTCTTTTCCAATAGTGTCACATTATTTTTTCTTTTCCTGAGTTCCAAGAGTTTTGTATATTATATAACCAAGCATAAATATGTTCTTTGCAGTATTTTATTTATTCTTCTCTTAGAAGTGGATAGAAGATACATATGCTGTTTTACAAAGGATTTTGAGATCTAGTGTTGTCCTGCAGAGCAAGAAAACACTCAGAAAGAAAATTCAGGATTTCTGAAGGTAACAGTTTCCTTCAAGATGTCTAAGCAGCTTCCTTGGAGACAGTCACAAAGCTTCTTGTGTTTCTTCTTAACTGTAATTTTAAAATATTACTTGATTCTGTAACGCATTTTGATTTTACAGATCTGCAAGTTCCAGTGGAATAGGGGTCCATACAAACTTCTTTGTACAGTTCTACTTCATCATAGCACTATGACTGTAGCACAGACTGCTGGGAGAGTTTTGGAGCTAGAGCCAGATACTTAACAAAGGCTTCAACTCTTTGGATCTGAAATCTAAATTCTGTTTGTGATCAAACTCAGAATATTCTTCTGATATTCTCTAGAACCCAGAGAATGAAAAAAAAAATTTTTCAGTAGAAGTTTAGCAATCAAGCCATCCTTGCTAGCTCAAGCAAATTCCAGTGACTGTACTGAACTACGTGCACACAAGCAACATTCAGCCTTCTGCGTGGAAGTGATGGTGCTTCCCTGAATCTGTATTTTCTCTGTCCCTTAGTTGGCACTGGGTTACAACTCCCTGCTTTGTGACTTGCCCTGAACTTTTCTACTCTCAGACTTCAGGGAGTGTAGCCAGTCATTAATAAATAAATACACCTTTTTAAAAAAAGCAACTGTAACCTTACAGACATACAAGAACCTGATGTGCTCCACCAGATAGGGGAAAAGCAAGTGAGGCTGCTGCAAAGGGAAAACTGTTTTGTCTCTGTGATTCCATATATGTTCTGTCTTTAACCTTTCCCATCTCTGAATATTTGCCATGTGCAAATGACATGCGTTTTATATGGATCTAAACTATGCCATATTTTTATATAGATTACCGATGAGTAGTGAGTACAGTCTCTGATGCAAAGCAGAGGTTTCTGTTACTTCATATCAACATATGATTTCAGCAGTATCTAAAACATATGCTACTTACCATAACATTTGTATGTGCATTCATATGTTTTTGTTCCACTCGGGTTATCTTAGAGCCTTAGGGCCTACCCCATTTGCACATGTTTGAATTAGATGGATGCAAAACCACCATACAAAAATATAATTGTGGAGGAGAGGAATGGGGACACTTGAGAAATGTGGATTGTTTTCCTCCTTTCCTGTCAATTCTGTGTCTGCATCTGCATTTATGTGCATATCTTGCTGTCACAGGTTTACCTGGATTTGCTTTCAGGACAAACAGTCCCGAAGCTGCATCTTCCAGCACCATTTAAGGCAATTCAAAACAGGGACTAGAGGACTATTTATTCCTAAAAAGGAATAAGACTCTTCTCCCACTTGAAATATAGGTGGGGATTCCTATTTTCTTATCCCCTTTATTCAAGTTTTTCCACTGTCATATGTGCACCTACAAGCTATTTTCCCCATTACTAACTGGACTGGTGGTGTGAGCATGAATATTGACTCTGGAGGTTACAGCGAGGCAAACTCATGGCATTTTCTCTTTATGGAGCAGATACATTGGCAGTTCATAAGTTATTCATGCTCATTGCCCTCAGGGATCCATTTATATAAGCTAGAGAGATGTATTGGGTGCCTGACTATCTCTTATGCCTGCCTATCAGATGGCCCTCATAGCCATAATCATATCCCAATTTATACTGTGTCATCATCGCAACATGCTTTTGAGGAAGAGAATTGCAACTGTTCCCAGTTTTCTCAGGGCAAAAAGGGCCTCGGGGGACTTGAGCTGGTTCCCCCACGTCTCAAGAAGTTCATCCTGGCTCTCTGAAAACCCAAACTAACTCTGTTGTCTGTTGGACCTCTGTTACCCTCTCTGCCAGGGTGTGTGAAATCTCCTGTCAAACACTTAAGCAGCAGAAATTGGCAGATCCCAGCTTTGCTGCTGCAACGCCAGCTCTAAGCATCGACCTTGTCATTAGACACCAGCTCTTTTCTCAGTGGAAAATGCTGTGTTCAGTATGTTCCACTTGGCTTTTGCCAGTACTCTGCAGGGAAGGGATGGGTCACAGGTTTTGACATTTCCATCACTGGACAGAGCTGTAGATATGAATTCTTTGGTCCATTTGGTTTGGTTTGGTTTGGATTTTTAACGGATTGAAAACATTATGCAAAACAAATGCATGCTTGGGTGCCTTCTTAGTGCCTGTTTAGAGTTATGTGCATCCTTGTGTTTTGTTTACTGTTGGATTTGCCTGCTTTTCTAAATCAGCTGTGGATGTCCAGCTTCCGATTTATACAGAGCCAGAGATGCACTAGTTATCTCTGAGCCTAGTTTTCCTGTGGAAAAACTCCAGGGAAAGTTGTGGATGCGTTGTTGAATTAATCAGAAGGAGAAAGTGTTCTTGGAAGAAGCAGAACTTCCTTTCATGCAGGACAAGACATGGCCAGATGCCAAGGGTGGGGAATAGGGACATGATTAAAAGTTTAGATAAAGAAGGAAGTGCTTT
>WAAG01028289.1:29495-58846 GCA_013390105.1 Tichodroma muraria | reverse complement strand
TTCCACACTCAACTTTAGCCTCATCACCGTTGTTTGCTGCAGATCTATGATTAGCAGAGGTACGTATGTGCGTGTATACACTCACGGAGAGGGATTTATGGAGACAGTAGTGAGTTTCATTACTGCAATCACTACCAGCTGTTTAAGCGTAATAGGGTTACAGACAGCTTGATATTTATACAACAGCAGGACATGAGTTCTCACCCTCTATGTAAATCTTTTTGACTTTGTAACTGTATGACCATACATCTAATGACACTGGCTTTCCCACCCGACCCCCATAGCCTTGCTTTCGCTGCCTGCACGGATATATTTCCTTTCATTTCCATGCAGAGTGTGTCACCATTTCATAACTCAGTAAATCAGCTCACTCTTTTGATTCCTCCCACCAGTGCAGCTGTACATCAGAGCAGAGCCCTGTGTCCCCCTGTGTGGGATGCCAGCTGTGACAAACGAACAAGGAAGTCACTAGAGTTCTGCACTTCTATTTTCTTAGCTTCTATGTAAAGACATATATATGAGGGGTTTTTTTCTCCAAGCAGACATCCGCTGGAGCTAGCATTGTTTTCATTGATTGCTGCTGCTGGAGCTCTGGAGGCAGCAGTACTGATCCATATGGAAACAAGGTTTCCATAAATCTGTCAGACTTGAATTCTCTTGCAGAGCCTCATCCGGTTGCTTGCTCCTATTTTCTTTTCTGTGTTTTCAATTCCTGATCGAGTCAAGTTCAAAGAAGCAACTTATTTGGCAGTGCCCTTGAAATAAAAGTCTGGTTTAATTGTGCCTTGGGAAGCCTGGGAACATAAGGTTTCCTCATGCATTCAGAAAAAGTATATTCGCAGGTACATGTGCATCTGCTGTCCCACGTCCTCTGGCACACTCGGGGTAGAGCTCTCCCACATGCCTCTTTTTAGCATGTGGGGGCTGAGTGCTTTTCAAAGCCAGGGATTAGACTCTTTCTTCTGTTAAGGAGTGGCTATTAGCATTTGATGCCTTCTGTCCTGCCTGCTGCTTTTTATGCTCCATTGGCACTGTTTCAGAAATGACATTATGGTGGGATTGAGCAGCTCAAGGGATTGCAAACCAGCAGCAGAGTCTTTCCCCTCCAGGTCAGGAGTTCATCGCTGACCTGGGCTAATACTGGCTGAACATCATTAACATCTGAAATAATTTAGGGATCCTCTTTCCAGTTCCTACCAAACAGATATCTCGTGGCTCCCCAACACAAAATTTTGCTTTACCACTCTCTCAGGGTACTGCAAAGACACCCACAGCTAGAAAGTGTCCTTTCAGTGATGGTGTCAGGGCAGAGTGGCCAAGTGGTGTGAGCATAATATGCATAACATGCAGATGTNATCAAAAAGGAATTTTTTTCTTCATCTGGAGTAAACCGCGTGAAAGAAAATTTGCTTTCCATATGATACAAAATGCTACATAGATACCACATGCCTGACCTGCTCTAAAACCATCTGTCATCAGCTCTAGGCAGCACCCATTTGTCTTGGTGGAAGATCTCCTCTGGTTGGTTTAGTGCTCTGTCTGTTTACATTCATAAGCCTAACAGTGCTGCAGCTGGTTTAAACAGCTTTTTAGTATTGTTTACTGTATTTTGTTGTTTAATCAGAAATACTGATAGCAATCTAAAAACTAGTGGCTTTTCAAAGGTTTTCACATAAGAGTGGCATTGGCTTGGAAGTATAAAATCAAGTCTTGTGAAGATGCAGCTGAAGGCTCTGCCCTTTGCTCCTCCCCTTATCTTTGTATTTTTCCCCTCAGGGATATGGGAAAATTTTCGCCCTCAGAGCAGCTTTTGAGTGCTTCAGATGCGGTGGGTTTATTATATGACCTTTTTTTAATCTAAGGAGGCTTGCTCATATAATTTCTACAAATTTCTTCAATATAAGAATTATATTCTTTCAATATTATATTCTTCCAATTCAAGAATTATATTTCAGGTTCTCTTCTCTGGCAAGCATCAGGGTGTTCAAACCAGTGCTTCCTGCTGGGGCTCATTCCTACAGCTTTTCTGCCCTCTCCTCCTCTCTCCAGTACTGAGCATTGGACCCTAGAGCCAGGCTTGCTCCATGGTCTGTGTTCATGGAGGTTACTGTGTCTGTGCATGGGGACCTACCAATTACAATCTGTCCTGAAACCTGTCTCTCAGTATGAATCAGCTGTTGGGAGAGCTTGAGGAACCACTGGACAGCCATGAGAGCAACCACATTATTAATTCCTGGCACACAAGAAGGAAAGATGTGGAAGAAACCCAAAGGCTTTCTTAGGGCTCCGTTACACGTGGCCATACATGGTATTGCTACCGGGACAACACCATGGCTATTCGGCTTCCCCTTGCCTTTTTCTGTAATGCTGTCTCCATGCACAATGTTTGCCTCCCTCCTTAGTTGCCATGCTACTGTTCGTTCCCTTTTAATCCTCACTAAAGAGTCACGTTCTCCTGTGATTTCCTCAGGAAATGGAACAAACTTGAGTAAGTTCTTGAGTCCTCTGCCCACCCCCTTCCCCTTCTGTACTCTGCACATCTGCCTATTAGATTATAAGTGATTTGTGGAGAGTCTTAGCTTTAGCTGGAGCATTGTACATGGTCAACTTCATTGTTGTCAGTAAAAGCATACTTTACCTGGGCTTCTTGCTTTCTTCTTTTCCTTTTAAAAATGAAAAATCCCTTGAAGCTCTAAAATAAATCTACAAATTCACAAAGGTTTAACTGCAGTCCCTTAAACAGGCGCTTTATCCACTCTTCTCTTTGAAATGTGGATTCTAGCTTTTGTGACAATCTAACAGCGATGCTTTGTCCACTAAAGAAAGCCTAATTGCTCCCCATGATGGCAGATAAATCCGTGGAGATTTTCAAGTTAAAATTTGGATTTCAGACTAGCTGCATTGTATGATGCACAGCATTATCTCCACATCACAGATTCAAATGCACTACCAGTTTCCTGGAAAAGCAATGTATTTTCTCTTTTTATTAGTATTTATTTATTTGTATTTTTATCTAACTGGGGTACTTTTTGAAAGAATATTTGTTTGTCCAAAATGGAAATCAAATACCCTACACTGTGAGTAATTAGTTGGGGCATCACTGTGAGAAGCTGGTGTGACCAGAAGGGAGAGGCCAGGTTATTCATCTGGGCATTAATCTTTGTATTGGAATATGAATAGGTCTTTGGGCATTTCATCAAGACTTAGGATTAGTTCCTGAGAAGTCTGGAAATCAGCCTCATCTCTACTTGTCTGTACCCCATATGAACAGTTCCCTTTTCCCAGCACAAAATGGACAGGGTTCCATAGTGGGAAATGCGGCTTTGCACCGAGGCAATGCTTTACTTTAAAGAACTCTCAGATGTTGTTGGTTTAGGGTCATTTTGAAATTTTCCATGATGGCAAAGCAGCTTGTGAGAGAATATTTAGACAGCACAGGTTCATCTTGTAGTTGAATAGGTATTAGGAAGCACCTCACCATTAGGTTGACTCTCACCACTCGAGGCAGCCAAAGCTAAAGCAGAGACCTGGCAGTCTGGATACCTGGGCTCTCCTTCACTCTGCAGTGGAACTGAGGTGACAATGGGCTCAGGTTGCATCAAGGGAAGTTTGAATTGGATTTTAGGAAATAATTCTTCACTGAAAGGGTTGTCAAGCATTGAAACAGGCTGCCCAGGGAAGTGGTTGAGTCACCATCCCTGGAGGGATTTAAAAGATATGTAGATGTTGCACTCGGAGACATGGTTCACTCTGTGTATCAGCAACTTTACATCATTTCCAAAGAAGGTGAGAGGGTGATGGTCACTGTGGGTTTGGGTCTTACCCTGAATCCGTGCAGAGCTCACTCAGAATTCAGTGTGCTGTGAATTTTTGCATGAATAAATTTGGCTTTGTTGCCAAGTTGACAGAGATCACCCACACGTCCTGTCATTGTTTTGGAGCAAGTGCATTGGCTGGCATGTTGAAGGAATGCTGCATGTCCAGTTTGCCAAGGTGCATGGAGTGTTAAAGGGCTGACACTGCAGAGAGCTTGCTCTGCTAATGGATCAGGATTTTTATAGGCAGAAGGGATATGCCATTGTTGGCGTGGTAAATCTGTAATGACAGACGTTCGTTCTATATTTGTGAATGACCTGATTTGGCATGCATGTGGTTCATTCTCCTGACAATAATGGAAACATGGTGTGAGACAGACAGAGAAATAAAGCTGTGGTTAAAGTGAAGCTATACCTTTATAAACGTTTTGATTTAAAGTATTTGCACCACTTAATATCTTGCCTTGTTTAAAATAAAAAAAAAAACAGCCCCTGTTTGAATAGTCTCTCTAAAGCTTCCAGCTCTCCTCCACCTTGTTTTTCCTCTTCCCTCACCTCCCTCCTAAGCTGAAGAGATGAGTGTAAGACATCTGTCAAAGCTGTGGTAGTGTATTTCTGTTGCTCCATGAGGACCCCAGGAATCTGTCAGAGCATCCCTGGCTGCTGCAGTCCTGTCACTGGGTGATGCCTGCCCCAGAAGGTGAGAGTCAGGCACTGCTGGGACACAGACCACTTTATCCCAGTGTTAATTTGTCCCTGAATGGAGAAAGGGGAAGGGGAGGTTTCATGATGAAAAAAGAGAGTTTTGAGGGAAAGATATCAGAAAGTTTAGGAAACTTTAGCAGAGGCTGCTGTGCCCTTAAAGAGCCCTTGCTTTCTGCTTCACATTTCTGCCTCCCTCCTTCAGGAAAAATTCCTAAACTGCTTTGGCTCAGTACCAACTACTCCTTTGGCCTCCCAGCCAGAAAAGCTTGCTGAGGATGGAGAAATAGCCATACACAATGGTTTTGAGAACTAATAACACATGCATGCAGTCCAGCCTTGAATTATATGAAATACGGTGCATAGCTTTCAATCCTGTTTTGTCAGAGGCTTTGGCTTAAAAGCCTTCCAGTCCCTCTCCTGCCTCTCTTCCCCCTCAAAAATAAAATAAATCCCACACATTTTCTCTCAACTTCCAGCATGTGTGACCATAATTGTGTCTCAGATGCTGGCAGATTGCCCGATCTGTCAGCCTCACATGGGAATGAGGAAGGATGCCTGCTGGATCAGCTCAGCTGGGAGGGGACGTGGGGGCCAGAGGCTGGGACACTTGCTCCCGCAGTCTCACAGAGGAGTGGGAGGGCATGGTGCTGCCGCTGGCCTGGGATGGTCAGGATCTGCCCCAGGGGCTGCTTCCTTCTGGGGGAACTGCTTGGGGCCAGTGGGTATAGTGGAGAGCAATTAGTTAAATCAAGGGGCCAGCCACAAGTGAACTAATTACATCGGTGCATTGTACTCCAGCAGCTTGTAATTCTTCTGCCCTGTGTTAGTACAGATGGGTCCTCCCTGGGTAAATGAAGACACTCCATGTGTTAGTCACGCTGCTGGATCAAGAAAAGTGCACTACTGGGTTTGCAACTGAGCTAGATGAACCTGTTCAGTACCTGGCCCTTTTTGCATGGTCTCTAGCATGGCTATTTATGTTAGTTAAAATACACAAAGATGTGGATCACACAGTTCTCCGGAGAGGATAACTCTTGGAAGTTGTGTGGTGCCTAGGGGAACAGTTATCTCTCCTGATTATGACCCATAGGAACTGATGTGATAGAAAAATCAATTTAATTCTAGAAGAACTTACCATTAAAAGACAACTTGTGGAACTTAATTGCTTGAAATAATTTGAGGTAAGCACAATTCCGGAAAATCCATCAGAGATAACAACCATATACCAGTGGGGGTAGCATCATCCTCTAGTTCTTAAGAAACTCAGTTTCAATGGAAAAGGCTTTCAGAAGGCTTACGCTGTGGTCAGCAGTGAAATAATTAGTTGTTGTTATCATTAAGCGTTGGTCCCCCACAACATGAGCCACCAAGTGAGCATTACTGAGCTCCTACATCTTGGTACTGAAGCCATCTCTTGTATCCACCGGCATGGCAGAAGCATATTTCCCTCTGGATTTTCTTCCAAAAGCAGGTTCAGTGTGAGGGATGTGGATGCAGTGTGATGCCATGGCTGGAAGGGAGAGAGTGAGCAACGAGCCGGTGTGCACGGCGAGTGTGATGAGTGCGCCAAAAGACAAACAGCAGGAGAGGTGCTGGAGCTGTGCTGGGCACTCTAAGCCCTTGTTCTCACACTCAAAACTTCTGGGCAAACAAAGACTCAATTGCTTTTTCCCACCCCTGCAAAGAAGATGAGGGTTCAGCTCCGCAGCAGAATAATGTTATCAGTGGACGTTTCTGCCATCATCACTGGTATTTTGCCCCGGTTTACTGTGGATGTGGTAGATACTGAGTGTACACAAGGACACTGTTATGCTAGGCACTATAAAAACACCAGTAGCCTGAAGATCGTGCATCCTAAGGGAGCATCCTTTTCCCCAAGGACAGCCAAGCAGTGGAAGAGCTTGCTCACAGAGGCTATGCAGTCTGTGTCTTTGTAGGTTCTCAGGGCCAGACTGGACAAAGCCCTTGGCAAACTGGTCTGATCCCATTGATGGCCACGACTGAACAAGTGGTTAGACCAGGAGCCTCGTAGATTCCCTCACCCTGAACTATGACCTTTATCTGGGGTTGTTCGTGTCTTTGTAGAGCACACAAACACTGTGCCCTATCTGCAGGCAGGTACCTGCCTACAAACTAACTCAACAGCATTTTTTTCTACGCAGTGTCTTCTGAAGGAAGTATTATGCATATGGATGTAGTTTCTTCTTACCTGCATGTTAATGATCAGGGCAGTTCAACATTAGTTGAGAATATTTCTTAGAAGTATTATTTGTTGTTTGGTACATTTTCCTTAAGGTCATTAAGTAGTTACTCACTGTTCTGCCACCCTTCTGACAGAGGCTGGGTACAGCAAAGCTTTTTTGTCCTCTGGTGCTAAGCACGTATTTGCACAGACTTTTCTGTTTTATCTGATGATGCTGTTTTGTTTCCTCACAAGTGGATACTTTCTTCGCTCTTCACCCGCCTTTCTCCTCACCCTCTCTACCCCTCCACATTGCTTCAGTGCCGGGATGGCAGCTCTAAGAGTGCTGGTAGTCCCTTGGCTGTTGCAAATCAAGGACTTTAATCACAGCATGATGCCATCATGTGAGCAAATCTGATATTGATGGTGTTTTCTAATTTTTTTTAAAAATGAAAATGTTAAAAATTTATCTTTTGGAGGGGTTACATATAAATGTATGGTAATTTGAATATGTGTGAATACTTTTTGCATTTGGAATGATTAATTGATAAAGATTATGTGAATAAGATCTATAATTAACTGATAGACATTAAAACATTAACGATAAAGATTTATATTGTTCCTGAGAAAAATGATGAGTTTTTCCTCTCTGCTGCACCCTTTTAAGAATTGATAAAGGAAGAAAAATAAGAATATGGCATTTAGCGCAGCTTAAATGTAGCTTGTTTTATTGTGCTATTGCTGAATTGAAGCAATTAAACTTTGCACAAATTTTAAAAAAATTATTTTTGAAAGAGATAGAAGTTAATTTCAGCCTAATTGTTATACTTTATTTTTGGGACCTAGAATTCCCATAATGAAGGATCAAAGCAGACAGACAGTTTTCCTTCATCTGGAAATCAGCAGACACCACAGCTTGCATAACAAAAGATCAGAGACTAAAGGCTGTGCAGTCTGTCTCCATGAGACTAAAAATTTGCTCGCATATGAGAAAGTCCATCAAAGCTTGTCTAAAAGTTGTATGTGACAGGAAATACACTAATTTTATAGGCAGAGTGGTCAAACAGATTTTCTTACCAAATCAAAAGTATAAGGAAGATTAGATCCAAATCCACCCACCTGTGGGACTTCAGAGAAAACACCCCACTTGCCTCAGCATCTGGGAATAGTCCATCAGACCTGCAGTCCTTACTCCAGCTGATCCCACCCTGGACTCACCAGATTTTGCTGCAACTCTGCTAAGGAGGCTTCAGCCCCTGACTCCAAAGGCCAAGGGCTTGGCTCACTGCTATCTGCTTGCTCTCAGTGGCCCACTGAACCTTTATTAATTATAATAATGATTTTATTAAAAACCATTATTTTTATGCCAGGTCCAAATCCATCCTACATTTTAAAATACACCTTCTATGCCACTGTTTTCAACCATTGTTTCATTTTCTCAGCTTTTTAGAAAGGCTATTCAATACAGATGTCTTGAATTAGTACTCCTGCAGAACAATGCTCAGGTGTAATGATCAGTACAGTCCTAATGATGTTGCTCCTTTAGCTTCTGTGCTCTAAGTATTTGCAATGCAGAATGTATTTATGATCACTTCTCCCAGTGGCAAGACTGAGCAATTATTAATAATGTACAGACTATTTACAAGGTTTTCTTTTCATTGTAATAATCTACTCCTTTGCCGAGATTTTTGCATTCATCGAGGTGAGTACAGCATCTCTCAATAGTTACGTTTCAACATTAAATTCATGCCTTTTTACTTCTAAATGTCTGAGTCTTGAATCAACTACACTGCTTGTGGAATATCAGTGTAATCCCCAGGGTCTCAGATATTTCTTAAAAGGGAGGACATCTCACCTCCCCATCAGCATCTGTGCTTTGTGAGGAAGCAGGACTCATTAGCACAGAAGCACTGTGGTTTCAGAATGCCAGGACGTGGTTCTGCTAATCTGTTATCATCCCAGAAGGTCAGTTAAGCATTGGCTTGGCCTGCCCAGGGAGGTGGTGGAGTCACCATCCCTGGAAGTGTCCAAGAAATGACTGGACATGAAACTACTGCTATCGTTTAGTTGGCATAGTGCTGTTCAGTCAAAGGTTGGACTCCATGATCTTGGAGGTCTTTTCCAACCTTAATTATTCTGTGATTCTATGACTGGCCACATCCAGTCTTTCACATCTTAACGGCAATCACCATCTTTACTAATTCCCTCTCCCATCGTAGCCCTGCCTAGGAAGGCCAGCAGTGTTCAGGCAGATGACAGTGGCAGGTCTTAGCTCTTCCTAAAGGCATCTCTGGTGACTTCTAACAGCGTGATAGGATATGTCTGTGCCACTGGTCTCTCTGACTTCAGGCTCATCTGCAAAGAGAAGGGCCCTCTGACATGACCATGACAAAAACAGAGGTGATAATTCTGTGGTTACATCCAAAGCAGTCAAAACTAGAGTCCCAGAATAGCTGAACATACAACATGAGCACCCTTCCCCTGGAGTTTTGGCTCTCTACTGTCAAAGAAGCACAATTCAAACTCTTCTTTTTATTTCTTAAAGCAAAAAAAAAAAGTCTGCTTGCCTTAAAGTGTTATTGTGGCATGACTAATTTCACCTAGATTTTTTTTTTAATTCTTGGTGACTAACTGGATGATTAACTTTATTAAGAAATCAGGTCCAGAACAGGCAGCTACATTACCTTTGATCTCCCTGCCTGTGCTTCAAAACAATAACCTATTTGGGCACACTCAAGTTTAACTTTCCCTGGCACCATTGGATAGAGTCACTTTGGTTGGAGAAATAGCATTAGGAAATGTTGATTTAAAAAAAGAAAAAAAGATCAGTCATACTGCTCTGCTAATTACATTTGCCATATTAATGGCACAGACTGTTCATTTTCAGGCTCTGTTGGAAAGATTACCCAGAGAGGTGTTATCCTCTCAGTACAGTGTCAGATGTCACCCTGTGGGATATTAAAGCCAAGTCCAGATTGTGCTAAATTTTTTTTTTTTTTTCCTCCTGTACAGTAACACATACAGCTCTAGACTGCATTAAGAGAAATCCCTTTGCAGAAGAAATGTTAATGTGGGCTGCCAAATGGGAAAGATTTTCCATAGTTCACTGTTAATGTAAGACCTCAGCTCTTGTGGAACATGCTGTCCTCTAATGAACAGTTCCTTAATGAGAGCAGAGAATCAGGGTTTCACATCTAGACGAATGACAGCAAAGTTTGGAAAGTGCTATTTCTGTTTTTCTTTCTTTTTCTTTTTAATACAAGCACTAATTGGCCTTAAATAAATGTGAGTAGGACACAATAGATTTATGATATTTTTTGTGAAGCAAAACCAGGTCTCAGGCATTCAGAGAAACAGACTCCCCTTTTATGAGGTAATTATGATTTAGTATTTACTCTCTCCCTGTTGAGTCTGTGGGTTGCCTTTAAAGTGGGATGAATGTCAGAAGTGGAATTTACCTTTTCAACATGTAAAATGCAGAAGACATATATTATTTTTGTGAGTAATATTTCTTCTCTGCTGTTACATTAGTTGTTTTCTTTTTCCTGAAAAAACACCTATAAATTATCCCCAGTGGACAGGTTGCTGCATCATCAGAGAATGGTTGTTTTGGAAGAGTGTGGGGAAGTTTCTAAAAGTTCTCTTCCAGTAGTAGCAACACTCCTACAAGCTTCACTTAGGTCTTTCAGTTGGAAATCAAGTTTTATTTGTTTTAAAAGGATGTAAATTAAATATGGAAGGTGACATCATCACACAGGCTTGTCTTTAGGTTTGTTTCTTGGTTTTGGGAGAAAACTTGGGAGCAGGTTCCTTTTGGGGTTTAATTTCACAAGGCTCTGACCCCCCTCCAGGATTTTAGTAGGAACACATTCTGCCACACAGCACTGGCTCAGCAATGTTGTTCTGAAGCACAATTGGACAGTTTGCTACCAGCTCTCAACCTAACTTTTTCCAGAGGTCCTAGGAAATGAGGAATATGTGTCCCTCTTGCACTATCTGCTCTTTATTCATTGAATCATCCTGCACATTCAGCAAACCACCTGAATGGCATGCAGGAACTGTGTGCTGGGCAAACCCAGCACCTGACTCCTGTCTGAACAGCTCTCACAGATATCCTACCAAAAAACAGTCTCCTCATTGTTAATTTCATACCTGCACTATTTACTTTTTAAGCTCTTTTCCTTCCCTTGCCTGATACCAAACTCAGAGACATTGGGTAGGATTTAGGAATGGTTTAGGGAAAAGCAAAACATTTAACAATGAAACAGATAGAAATTGCAAATAATTGCAATAGCATGACAGTGCAGCTACATGTACAGCCGCAGTGTAAGATGGATGGTGGACGACCTGTGAATTTGACAGAGCTGCAGGAGTTCAAATAATGTGTTCATGAAGTCTAGGAGATTTACTCTACAATCTTCCAGGACACAACTAGTGCTGCGTCAAAAGAAGTGTGGCCAGCAGGTTGAGGGAGCCGATTCACCCCCTCCCTGCTCTCATGAGACACCACCTGCAGTGCTGCATCCATTTCTGGGGTCCCCAAGACAGGAAGGACACTGACCTGCTGGAGCGTCTCCAGAGGAGGCCACAAGGATGATCAGAGGGCTGGAGCACCACTTCTATGAAGACAAGCTGAGACAGTTGAGGTTGTTCAGCCTGGAGAAGAAAAGGGTCCAGAGAGACTTTAGAGCAGCCTCCCAATACATTAAGGGGGGACTTTTTACAAGGGCATGTAGTGACAGGACCCGGGATAATGGCTTCAAACTGAAAAAGGGGGGGTTAGATTAGTTATCAAGTAGAAATCCTTCACTGTGAGAGAGGGGAGAGACTGGCACAGGCTGCCCAGAGAGGCTATGGATGCCCCATCCCTAGAGGTGCTCAAGGTCAGTGAAAGGTATTCCTGCTCATGGCATGGGGGTTGGAACAAGATGAACTTTAAGGTCCCTTCCAACCCAAGCCATTCTACATTTCTATGATCTCCAAATGCCCAGAGACATTGAGAAAGTGTTTTTAAACCCTGAGGGAATGTATAAATAAAAATTCCAGAAAAGCTATTGTCCTCAGAAACAAAGGGACAGATAGAAAGAACACAGACAAATGGTGAACTTGCATCAGCTCTTGGTTGTATGTAGCAGAGGATGAATCTAATGTAGATCAATAAACTGAAACAGTGACTCATTAAAACCCAGCATAAAATTCAAGTGGTTTATCCAGGAAGATAACTGATGGAAGGCATTGATTTAAGAAATATACTCAGTGCATATGGAGGATGAAAACTGGAGCTCTCTCCCACTATACTCTCCCACTATACTATACTCTGGTCTATACTCTGGCAGAAGCAATTTGAAATTTACATGGCATTGCTACAAACAGCAGTGGGTGGTCAACAGAGTTAAAGGAGGACTCTTGGAAACCTCCACCACAAAGAACTCTTATCCCTTCAGGGGAGGAGTGCCAGGACTCAAGGAAGGACATCCCAGTTTTTATATTCTAGGGTCATGCTGCTGGCTCCCACCCACAAAACCTGAGGGTATTGTGGGCCTACGTGACCTACGTGGGCCACGTGTTCACTAGCTCTCAAATAAAAGGGCAAGGGTGGTTTCCAGCATTTTCAGTATTACCAGCCTTGGTGATCTTTTTCCTTATCCATCTATCTCACCCAGGGGATTTGCATCCACATGCTCAAGTTACATTTTCGCTACCACCCGGGGTTGTGCAAGCACCAGTCCAGGGAATGATTAGTAATTCTAAAATGTTTTATTTATGACAAACAATGATGCAATTACTTGGCGTGATGGACAAGGCAAACAGGACACCAGTCAAGCAAGTTTTTGGAAGAGTTTCAACATCTGATGTGTCTTGGAAAACATTCTTGCTGCGTGGGACTCAATAACCAGCAGGACAATTAATGGTGTTTGGAAAGTCACACAGAAGGAGCATACCCATAGATCTGGAGGGTCTGAGGAAGAAGGTGATGGTGTGGCTCAAAGAGTAAGTCTTGGATGAAAACTACATTTGATGAAAGAAAAGGGATGGTTATTTAAGAGAGTTACCTGAGGCTGAACCCACTGAAGAAGAGCAGAAGAGGAAGAGAGAAGGCTTTACAAATGTGGAATGACAGTGAAAAGTTAAAAGTCTTTCTAAATTGTTGTAGAAGACCTATAGCTAATTCTCTTTAGAAATAGATTCTGAAATAAACTGAAACTTGAATATAAATATTACCAATGCTATTGCAGTTCATCAAGAAGTGTATAAACACAAAAAACAAACAAAGTAATTAACTTCATGGGGCTTTTCTTAGGAACCCATGGACCCACCGGAGTTGCCTTTCCTGTTTTAAGTAGAGCTCAACCTGAAACTATTTTGCTTCCCTGTTCCTACACCATCTGTGCCTGATGATGACCCAGATGAACCTTTATTGCCATCCTACATCAGCACCCAGTAATTTTAATGGTACCTTTCCCATCTGTCTGCAATATGTGTATACATTACATTTCTTTCAGGTACATTATTACTACTCTATATTTATTCTTATGTCATTTCATTGGCTTATAATTAACCATTGTGTTCATGCTATCTTTTATTTCAATATATTTCTATGGTGATAAATGTGTATGGGATGCATTAGGGAGTTTGGTGAAAGGAGTTGAAATATATTTCCCTTACTTCCTGTGGAAATAACAGTTTTCAAATGGTGGCTTTGCTATTATGGATTTCCCTTAAGAAGGTGTGTATGTGTATCAGTAGGGGGGGTGGGGGAGAGTGTTCTATCCTAATTCCAGAACAACCCACCCATACCCAGCACTCTCACTCACCTCTTCCTGGTAAACTATAATTATTTTAAATTTCTGGAAATGTTGACTCTGTGGGAGAAAGAAAGATCTCATGTGCTTTTCCCATCTCCTTCCCTATTTGGATGTGAGGGGAGAAAACTGAAAGCTACACTAGTTACTTCTTTTTAAAAAGAATAATATTTTATGTATTTCCTGAACAGTGTGTACTGTATTTAGGTTTACTCTAGATTTAGCAGTGCTGTATAAAATAGCACACTAATGTAATTAAGGGGTATTTTTGCTCATCAAAATAAGGGAAGGGCAAGTAAAATACTGAAAATAGAAAGTATTATGGGGTTCAAATATAAAAAAAGCAAGGGTATTTTATATAAAGCTAATAATGTAGCTACTATAAAGCTTCAGATTTCTATAGAAAAATTCTGGAAAATCAGGATGATGTTCACTGGTTCCTCTGTGCACTTTTGTGTGTTGTTAATATTGTAGTTAGTGTAGCATCCTATTAAGAATCAACATTAAATTTCATCTGTGTCATACAGGAGTTGGAATGACAATACAACAGGATTTTGAAAAAAGGTAACTCCATTTGTGTGATAACCATAAAAATAATAATTGAACCTGCAGCAGAAAAGTCTAATTTCAAACCATCTTCTAAGAATATCTTCAGTGACTATACTCTGATAGTGTGTTTCACACAGTCGTGTGAATTTTTTTCCTAAAATTACCCTTTATTTCTGTATTATGTCCAAGGCACATGTATAGAGAGGAAAAAAGTGTGAATATTTTCTCAAAACCTCTTTTTACTGCTGACTTTGACTTCTATAGCCAGGGTAGGATAGATACAAACAGGCCAGTGAAACTGGATTATGGCAGGAGGATAAGGAAGGACATTCTCTTGAATGCTTAGGACCCAGCACACCTACTGTTTGGCAAAAATGTGAATATTTAGTGAAAAATAAAAATTAAAACCATAAATAAATAAAAAAGAGGATCTTAGGTGCTGTTTCAATCAAGGCAGCTCATCTAGTTGCAAAGATGGCTATCTTCATCATGCGTATGGCCAAAGTGGTGACAGTCCCAGCTGCAGAACACAAAGAGGGTCGTGTGAAAAAGACTAACACAGGGAGTCAGGAGAGCTTTGGAAGCCAGGTAGAGCATTTTGAAATGTATAAAAGGGGGTGGTGAACCTGATAAGAATAAAAATGATGAGTATGTGGTCTGGTGTGTGAAGGAACCTTTTGGTAGTTACAGCAAAACTAAAATTTTGGAATATGCTTTCAGAAAAATCTCATAATATAATTGTAGCACCTGAACAAGAAAATCAACAGCTGGCAAACAGGATAAGTCAAGATCAGAGTTTTAAATTATATAATTTTTAAACAAAAAAAGTTTAAACAATTTTCAGAGGCCAAATTAAAGCAACTATACATATTGGGTTTAGTACTTACATGGCCAACTAAGCTTGAAAAATTGAACCTTCCAGATGAAGCACATCAGGCTGCCACCTTAACAATGGTCTAAAAAAGGCAGGCTCTGTTTTAGAAAACCTAACTGAGAACGAATATCAGTATGGCTTTATGCATTAAGGCAATGTGTTTCATGGGGGAGCGATAAGCATGGAGAGAAGGGACAAAGTAAGTGTCCCTATGTAACTGGAGCCAAACAATGTCACTTCTAAGAAAACAAGTATTATTGAATTTTCAATAGCACTTTAGGAAGGCAAGACAAGACCTTGAGAATAATTACCTTTGATAGTTCTATTCCCCAAGCAAGCAAGTAATTAAAACACAAAAAATAACACTGAACAGAAATTAAACTTTTTTTTTTTTTCTCTCTACTTGCTAAACCAAATTCTGAGAATAAACCATGGGGCAAGAAACTTTTGGTGAGACCCGCAACACTTGACGCTTGTAAGGAAAGCAAAAGGGAATGTCAGAAGATTGACTTCCCTTGCACCTGGGGAAAGTTTGAAACCAAGGCTGTCGTTTTTCAGAAAGGTACTCCAGCTGTCAGACTAGGCAGCCAGGAGGGCCAGCCATGTCCTGGGGTGCATCAGGCACAGCATGGCCAGCCGGGCAGGGGAGGGGATTGTCCACTCTGCTCTGCTCTGGAGCGGCCTCACCTCCAGTGCTGGGGGCAGTTTGGGGTGCCACAATATGAAAAAGACATTAAACTGTCAGAGAGTGTCCAAAGGAGAGAAATGAAGATGGTGTAGGGCCTTGATGGCAAGCTGTGTGAGGAGTGGCTGAGGCCTCTTGGTCTTTTCAGTCTGGAGAGGAGGAGGCTGAGGGGAGACCTCATTGCACTCTGCAACTTCCTTGTGAGGGGAAGCAGAGGGGCAGGTACCAATCTCTTCTCTCTGGTGACAAGTGACAGGTTTCGAGGAAACAGCATGAGGCTGAGTCAGGGGAGGTTTTGGTCAAATATCAGGAAAATGGGCACGAGTAGGCAAATAAAGTTCTCCCTGCTCCAGTAACAGGAGTCCAATAGAGACAGATTCTGGTGTTATGCAAGAAACACACTCCCTTCAGGAACGATGTCAGATATTTGGAATATTCTGCCAGGCAGAGCATAACTGAGGTGAGCTTGCCGATTTATCTCTGCTACTTTTAAAGATAATTTGCTCTGGATGTTCCCTAAACCTTTTCACTCTCTGACTCCAGGACGGTGTGAAATAAAATCAGGCTTTTTTATTCATTACTGATTTTCCATCAGGGATAATTAACTTCATAACCTCCCCAAGCCTGCATGCATGTGTGTGTGTGTGTGTCTTTCCTCCTCAACAGCCAACATCCCTGATACATAGATAATTTATGAAAACAGAGTAGACGCTTTTTAATAATTAAGTAATAGATAATAGGAGGGGACCTTTTCCAACAATGTACAGTGGCTTTGAAGTAGAATACAGCACTGGAAGGTTAGTGGCTGTGGATAAATTACATTTCAAAAAAGAAAACCTGAAGAAAGCTGCTACACTTACACTGTATTATTAAGTAAATTAAAACACTGAAAAGGTTCTTTTCATTCTGCAATGCGTGCAGTTCATTGCAGTAACATGTGAGCAGTAGTCCTGTGGCAAAAAGCCAATTGACTGCCCCAGAGTAAATCACATAGCATCAACACGGCCCATTCTCTCTAAATTACAGGGCAAACAATAACACAGGTAAAATTAGCCCAGGCCGTAATTATATAGCAGAATTGTGCCGAGGACGCAGAATGATAAACGGCAAATGCAGAGTGTGTTGTGTCATATCATGTAATCTCTCCTGCTGCTGAGTTGAAAAACAAAGGGAGAGTTGTGCCTTGTTTGTCTAACATGCTCTATATCACAAATTAGAAATCCTTCCTAATTAAGATATTGTTAAATTTCCTTTGTTAACAATTTTTAAACAATGTTAATTAGTGATCATTGATGACATTTTAACAATGTTAATTAGTGATCATTGTTCATCTAACAAACAATTAGGGTGATTTGCACTGCAGTTCTCAGGCGCAGAAGTGCATCCCGGAGCCTTCCTGCCTTTTTACCCCCAGGCTGCTTGAGCCAAGGGAGGGCATCTGGGAATGCTAATGCAATACATAGCCACTCATTTAGCAGAAGCATTGCAAGGAAAATCATGTCTGGCTTATGAACGTTTAATAGTTTGAAACAGCTGTAGCCTCACAAGGGTGTTCTCATCATACAAGTGCTCCATGAGGTCACTCAGGCCATTTTGACACTAATGTAATATAATACAATTCTAGAGGCACACGGACATTCATTTCCCACCATTCCATCTATTCTCATCTAGCTATGCAGTTGGCAGTGGCTCTCAGTGGCCTGAGGTTGTGGTGTCATCTAACTCCAGCCATTTTCTGGTCTATGTGCTGGTGATAGTAGTAGCAGCAGTGCCTGCTGTGACTCATGTCCCTGATGCATTTGTGAAAACTGGGACCAAAAACATCAGAACAAGAACCACTGTCACATTTACAACGCCAGCTTTGGGAGCTGCAATATCGCTTTGATTTGTAAGAAACGTCCCTGAGAAAGAAGGATGTTAACAACAAGCGTTATGAAGGAGCTTGAGAAATCAGCTTGTCAGTTAGACCACAGGAGCGCAGAAATTGGACTGCATTTCCTGGCAGAGACAAGCGAAGGGCTACAGGCTCTGACAGATGTCAGGCTCGGTGCCTGCTTCCTCTCCACAGTGGTCAAAGCATTATCTCTGGCTGCGGCCAAAAGACCTCTCTCTTACTTGAGAACTTCAGGGGAAGTTGGGTTAAATGCTAGCTCAATCTAAAAAAAACCACAACCAACCAACCAAAAACCAGACTTGCACTGTGGAAAACAGACAGTCTGGAGGTTGAGCAGTGGCATAATATTGCTTGAGACACCTCCTGCCATTTTCCTACTGCCAGCGATAGCGGCAATCAGAGGGGCAGTCAGAGGCAGGGCCACCACACAAGCGTTGGGCAGTAACACCATCGGGGCACCAGCAGCCATCTATGTTATCCCTGTGCCTCTGCTCCAGATGAGGGTAGACAGCCTGGGTGATAAGACATCGACGTACGGTGTACATCAGTGCTCCTACAGTGAATGCTGACGGTGGACCACCAGGGTAGCTGTGCACTGTGGAAGGCCCTCAGCATGGATTTTGCTGCTGGGGGTGTTACCATGCTTACCATAATGCTTTGCAAGAGGCATAAATGCACTTTTCTGTGGGTCTTGCCTCAGCAAACATGCTTGAACCCTGCTGCATTACAATTTCTTATTTTATGTTTCTTTATGACCTTGAATACCTGCTGTCCACCCGTGGCTCAGTTACGTTATTTATCCATTTTTTCTGCATGTTTGTAGTTTATTCATTCTGTGATATGAACACTGAATTGTTTGCATGTTGCTATACATAAAAAGTTTCTGCAGAAAATGGTGGATAGAAACAAGTGCCAGAACCTACAAATTCTAAATGTTAACTGCAGATTTGAAAAATCATTGTTGATGCAGGGTTGACATAACAGACATGTTCTTGCATTGTCCAGGTTAGTGGATGGCATTGATATGATTAGATTATAAGAGTGAGCCATTAATCCCTCCTTTTCCTGATTCTTATTGACAAAATTGGAGTGTAAACTAACACTAACCTACTGAGTTCCATCTACATTCTCATGAATATACATGCATCAGTCCGTCAAATTTACATTTTAAAATGCCCTTCATTCAAGGACCTCAGAATGCAAGAACCAATCAATATAGAAATAAATTTTTTAAGCTTGATTTGCTAAGAAAAATTCAGTATAGGAATTCCAAGATTTTTCTACTGGCACTTTCTATGGCTGGAGCAGAGTAGGATATGCCTGCGTTATGTCTTTCACCTCACCACTTGGTCTTGTGGTTTGTGTGCAAATCTAAGTGCTGATAGAAGCAAAGGATTAGTAGCACTTGCTAGTACAAAGATCTGTACTAGTTTTTGAAGCAAAGTAGCTCTCTTTTCCCCCACCGTTTCCTGGGAATGGCCGCAGGGAAAGGCTGTGAAGCTGCTTGCCTTACTTTATGCATGGAAATCAGACACCAACCCTTAGAGAAGAAGCCGAATGTGCTATTTGTTATGATGGTGAAATGTTCCCAGTTTTCTTAATCAAGAACCTGCAATGGGGAACTTAAAATCACATTTTAAAGAGGAAATGCATTTCGGTGTTGCAGGGCTCATCTATGGCAGGTTGGGGCAGAAGTGTCTAACTTTAAACACTCACATTTGGTGAGGTGAGAGAGGGAACTGATAAATGTTTGCTTGTATTCCTAGGTACCTTTTTGTCATAGGAAATTTTATTACTGTTTGTATTATGGATTGTGATTGTCAGACCCAGATATGAAAGGCCAAATATATTTTGACTTCCATAGGAGAAGATGGAAATTGTAAACTTATTTTTGCCTTTAAAAAATGACCAATCTCATTGTTAAATTTGATTAATTTGTTCTGCTGTTTTGACTTTGCTGTGTTCTAGATTTCAAGTAACTGTGATTTCTTTTTCCAAAACAGAAGTAGGTATCCCAAAGGGAAAGTGTAAAAGTTTTGAGAAGGCAATGCTGACAATATGCTAGCTGTGGGGGATGGGCTATAATTAGAGACCCATTTGCACCCAGTAATACTCCGTTATGGTTTGTAGGTGACAGTAAAGTGTGCTGCATTTCCATCATCCTGTGGATTTACACATTTACTAATTCTATGAGTCTTCACACTCCTCAAGTCAATTTTTTTCTGGCATCATTGTGTAACTGATTTCTAGGCAAGAATATTCCCAAGAGCCCAGCAGAAACATAGGACACTTCAGCAGTAGAAAAAGGCTAAAAATTCTCTTTGTGCTCAGACTAGCTGACTTCGCTGGCCAGAAGTCATCAGTAAGCATTACCTACACAGCATCTCTGTGACCACTGTCATGTGTTGGAGTATTAAACCAGGCTTTGCTGACATTAGGCAAAGGCAGCAAAAAAAGGTAGAAAGCAAAGGAAGAAAAAGGTTCCTCAGCATTTGATCTGCTTTTGTATTTCCTCATGTACACCTGCTCCTGAAAATCTGTTGGATTCTCTTCCTAAGGTTTAGCGATTCCTGAAATGAAGGGGTTGAAAACCAGGACAAGAGAACATCCTTTTTTCTTTTTTTTTCACCCCAGTGTATCTATCTCCCCTATTTATCTGCCTTTACAAAAGAAAGACAAATACCATCTATGCAGACATGCATTTTTTGAAGTTACACTCAGGGCCGCTGGTGCAGACAGGGAGTGAAATCTTCAAAGATCTGCCTGATCTAGGTATTTAGTGACTTGAGCTGTGTGGGTGCTGCAGTGGAGATGCAATGACAACCAGTCACACTGGCTAGATACCAGCAGCTGCAGACAGGCTGCTGGCTGGCGGGATCAATTGAAGCTTCTCCCGACACCTGCAGCTCCACTGGGCATGGCTGTCATGCACTTTCACGCAAAACATTCAACTTAACTGGAATTAGTTGCTTTCAATAAAAACTAACAAGTCATTAAAAAAATTAATTAAAACAAAAACAAACAAAACAAACTACAAAACACCAAATAAAAACAACCCCCGAAAAACCCAACCCACCCCAAAATATGCTGGTGCAGGTAACTTCCACACTGCAGTAGTTTGTGATACATTTTACATTCTTGGTCATTCTCCACCTGGAGCATAAAGGAAGAAAGCACAGGAAAAACGCACGTTTTTGTGCATTTAGATCCACATCACAGGGCGAATGGCTGATAAATGGTCAAGAAAATTCCAGTAGATGTGTATATTTGTTTTCTTAAGCAGAGATAGATAAATAGTGTAATGTGAGAAATCCATATCTGCTATTTTCTGTTTGGACAGACAGCTACATCTCCTTCTAAATTCAATTCTTTAATCAGTGGAAACTGTACCTCATAGCACAAACAAAAGATGTTATTCTATGTCTTTAATGCCAGATACATAAAATCTCTGAAATATAAGAAGCCAACTTGAAACATACAATTGTGTTGTTTGCTCTCCCCTGTTCTTTCTTCTCTCTTGGTTTTGAAGGCTGCTGCTTGGGACACATGAAACATTCCTTCTGAATGAAATACCGCTACTTTATATTGTGTGAATTTATGAGCGGATAATTATGTTCTAATTCCTCCCAAATGGCCCTCTCCTGTTCTATTGTCTTCTGCTCAGCTCCATCCTCCTGAGTTTCACTACACTTTTCTGCCCAGCTTCCACTCTTATTTTTTCACCAGTTTTTATCTCTTCAGATCCCACTGCTACTTTGTCCACCCTTCCTGATTTCTTAGTGTCCCACGTTATAGCCCTTCCTCCATGCATGACGCCCCCTCTTCGGCACATCTTGACCTGGCCTGTTTCCAGCTCCCTCCCTCTCTCTCTCTCTGTTGCCTTGTGGTCTTCCTTGCTCTGCTTATTTCTTCTTTCTTCTCATGAGTTTCCTTTCTCCTGTGCTCATGTGTGAGATGTAGCAAGAGACCACCTGCCTTATCAGGAAGGCAGGTATTTTAGGAAGGCCCTACTTAGCTTTATGGTCCATGGGTTGCCTGGCACCAGCCCATAATAGGCTTTACCAAGATAGAAAATTAAAATGCAGCATGGAAATATTCAGTCCATCATGTTACTGTGCAAAGTGTCATCTAGTGGCTCATCTTATCAAGAAAATTGCCCAGCACCATCACCATTTTCTTCAGTCTTTACGGTCTGGTCATTGCCTCATTTTCAGTTAGGAAGGATTTTCTTAAACAATAAAACTATCCATAATGAGTCTGCTCTCTAAATTATACTCAGGCATGCAATCTCTCACTCTAATTTTGAAACCCGATTGTCCAAATGAAGGCACCCAGCTCTAAATTTCATTTTCAGGCAGGCATTTAGGCACCCAAATACCCATTTCATTCCCCTAAGTGCCGATCTGAGCACTGCAATACAGCAGGTGAATGGGCCCCCTCACCTAACCTGCAGAGTTCATCGGCCTTGCTCTGTCTCACTGAATGCAGCTGCGGTGCTGCTCATCGTCCTGTGCCACCAGCACCCTCCTCTGTGAAGCTGCTGCTCCTCCAGCAGGGTCCATCGCTTGGCTGGCTGCTGGAGGTGTGTCCCTGTGCAGCATCCCACTGTCCCTCGCAGGGACAGGCTACACCGGCACCTACCACTCCGCAGACCTTGGGGCTGTTCCACAGGAACAGGGCAAACTGGAAGGTGACTGGAAGGCAACGCGAGTGCTTCTGGCTTTGCAGCAAAGCTGCCACCTTTGGGGGCAGCCGCTGAGCCTCACAGCCCGTGGGAGATGATGCTCACAGCAACACCCAGGAGCGGCACTTAGCACCTGGACTTGGGGGCTGTAGCCTGTAGGAATGCTTCTCTGCTTCAAGCGCCTTCCCAGCCAATGTAATCGCCTCTCTAGCACCGCCCCAGCTGCTTTGCAAATGGAATCTGAAAAGCCCCAGCACCCCACTGCTCCCGGCCCGCTGGACTCCAAACAGGACTGGGAGGACCGGCGATGTCTGGTGCGGGTGGCCTCTCTGGCGGGAGAGCTCGGCAGGCGGGGGATGGCCCGAGCTGCCCCGGAGCAGCCCCAAAATGAAGCTCTGTAGCTCATGGGTCGCACACACCAGCGCGGAGGGCTCCCGGCCCGGCACAATGCAGCGGGAGATAGGCAGGCGGCCGTGCCGTGGAAGCAATCATATTCTTTGTTCCCCAGTTTAATGGAAGCCTCCTCCAAAGCACCCAGCGGCTGATTTAAATCACAATAAGGCGCTGACTCCGGCTCACAAAAAAAACCCAAAACAAAAACAACAACCAAACCAAAAAAAACCAAGGAAGCAGACATTCATGGTTTAAATCTGGTCTGACACCTGACCTTAACTGTGACTGCTGTGCCAGCAAACAGCAACAACAACAAAAAAAGGCTCAATTTAAAGCCTGTTCTTGTTAACGCGGAGTGTTAGATATAACTGTGAAATTCCGGCTTTTGTGGGGTTAATTGCATAACTCTTTGCTGTGCTTTAACAAGATGTTTTGTAGCTGAATAGCTGTGATTTCCTTTGTTTCTTTCTGTGGGCCGAAGGTAGTTTAAGAGGGGAAATTAGCCATTTAATTATTATGAGTGCAGGAGAAGTAAAAAGACCATATGGTTTGCTGTTGAAATTAGTCACAAGAAACTTTTTTTTTTTTAATAATATGTGATATTTTTAACAAGCAGATGTGAAGCCACGGCGTCTCCCACAAGAGCTTTGCCAGACTTATCTATTGTACCAAGTGCTGCAGGGGGATATTTTTAGCACAGGAGGTCGTCGCATGGAGGAAGAGGAGTGGTTGCAAGGCAAGCTGGAGGCACAGCAGGGTCAGCAAGGACTGGCCCCTGATTCCAGCACCGCTGCTGTTCCTCTGTGGCACTCGACATCCTAGACCAGCACTGGAAAGGATGCTGAGCTCAGGCCTCTGCTGCAGGGTATCTGCTCTGTTCCTTGCTGTCTTGAGCACCTGAGCATCTCTTCACTGGCCTGGGCTGCTGCTTGTGCCCCAGCAGGTGTCCTTCCAAAAGGCCAAAAGGCCTGTGTTCCTCTGCTGGCTTGTGTCCTGTCTCAATTCTCCCTCCAGTTCCTCATAGGCAGCCCTGAAGCCTTTTATCTGTCTTTCCACGACTCGTTCACTGTTCTAGGCTAGTCACCAGCACAGCAACATTGTGGTGGCATTCCAGGAGGCACTAGCCTTCCCAAATTACAGTTTAAAAACAGCAGTAGGAGCCCTGTGAGCTGTGAACAGCACCGCTCAACAAGGGAAAATGCTGCCCTTGGGGCCAGGAGAGATGCACACAACTCCCAGCTCCCCTCCGGACTCAGCTTGGGGGGAGCAGGGAGCAGCTGCCTCAGGCAGATGCACACCTGCTCCTCCTTCCCCATTCTCCTGTGGGTCAGTGGAAATCTTTGTGTGATATCTTTGGCACCTGTAGGTACGTGTTGACCCCTCTACCTGATGACGCAGATCCTATTGCGTAATTCTGAAAATTCATTTGTGTTTTCTGTTTCTCAGCCAGCTTTATGTTGCTGGGTTTTTTTCTCCTTCACTTTAACCTGTTTTCCCTCTCATCCTATTCTTTGTTTGTAAGGGAAATTTCATAAATAAAAACAGAGACATACTACTTTATGTAGCCTTTATTCATTGTTTTTATCACTTGTCTAGATACAGAGGTTATAGATTAAAGAAGATAGAGGTCATAGTTTAGAGAGGCATAGGTTTTATCTAGCAAAGTTGTGCTGTCTTTCCCCTACCTTGCCTGAATTTACTTTGTATTAAACTTCTGCAGAAGGCAGAGAAATAATAAAAGAAGTAAAGTGCAAGGGAAGTGAATATTGCTATATAAGAACTTCAGAACATTTGAATAACAAGAATGACACCAGGTTACTTTTGTACTGGCTCCTGGCCAGACCAATAAAGTCCCACCCAGCGAGAAATACTCTGGTTTTGCTGCTAACCCATGCAATCCTTTTGGACTTGGTGGTCAAAAAGGTAAGTCAGGGCAGGATATGAGCCCTTCTGAAAATTTTGAACCAAGTGCTTGATCATTGCATTTCTCATACTGCAGTGCAGGAACTCAATTAGGATGGCATTTACTGTGTGCAGGAATACCTGTGCTCCTTTTCAGGCCTCTAACACTGGAGAGCTGTGACACTGTATTGAATTGTAGGCAGCACTCTTAAACAGTGCTGCTTTGTAGATTGGGCATTTCAGGAAGTTATCACTGCTCTGATGTTTAATTTGAATCTTCTTTTCTAGTTTTGTATTCTCCTTTGCAGTCAAAGAATTTCTGATATTTCTCTAACACAAACAATCAAGGGGCCTGGTTTGCTTTTGCCTGAAATTCAGGAATTATTTAAGTCCCCTTATCAAGATAATTCAATAAGCTCTTCCTGTTCAAAATCACACAATTGAATAGCCTACGGTATCTGTTCCTTCCGTTCCCTTTTTTCCTGCCTGCCTGCCTTCTTCCTCCTCTCTGTTTCTCAACACCAGTTCTAATTATTTTACGCTCAAATGATAAATGAGTTTCAAATAATTAGAGGTGGTATAAAGGACCACAGCTGGGAGATTTATGCCAGCCGAGCTGTCCGAACAAAGAGCCTTCTGTGGGTATCGTTTTTCTCTCTGGACTTTGAAGCCCTGTTCTGCTGTCTCCACCTTCAAAGAGCTATATCATTTTTAACCCACATAATTTTATTCTCCTTTTTCATACCTGGGCAATGTCACAGGCCCTTATTAAGGAGCAGACCAAATGTCAAAATTTTGTTGTAAATCAGCAGGAAGCCAGTAACAAGTAGGGGTGAGAGGGCTCAGGGGAGGCCCTATACAAGGACCCAAGTCATATGTGTTGCCAACTCATTAGAAAAGAGTGCTGTAATAGATAAACCACCTCCAACTTTCTTTAGGACAACTTAGTAACAGTAACAGCACTGGATTACTTCTGCATGGGCCCCTGGCCAGACTGGTCCTGTCATCTGGAAATAAAGGTAAACCTGCCTGACTTCTGCAAATGCTAAGCACTGTTCTTGCCAGCTGCTAAATTCTTTGAGAAAAAGTATTAAATTTTTAAGTCAGACAAATAAATAAATGGGCAACCAGGACAAGAACATGCTGAGAAAGAACCTTTGAGATAGAATATGTTATTAGCGATTCCCTTTCCTTTTCATACTCTTCTGGCAACTTCTTATAAAGTTTGAAAGGAGAGAAACCTGTCCTATCATGAAACAACACAGCTGAAACCCCTCCTTCTCCCTGAAGCTCAAGCAAGGGCTTCATGTTCTGGCTGCAAAGAGCTTCTGCTGAATCAGAGCAATGTTTTGCATGCTGCTGTCTAACAATTGAAAGACAAATTGCAGTGCCAAGCTGAAGTGAAAACTGGTTTGGGTTTTTCTTTCCTTGTCAGAGCAGGACCCTCAGCTGTGCACATTCATTGCCACATGACTACAGGAGGGGAGGGAGACTGGAGGTCTCACAAAAGTATTTGGTGCAGACGTGTGGAAACTGTTTGTTTCCCTGGGAATGCCTCCTGGGCTCTCTAGTTGTAATATATGTGGTGATGATAAAGGTGTAAATACCTGTAATGTATCTTTTCTTGTTCAGCTGTAAAAACTAAGGTGAAAGGCAACAATTAATATTTAGGGGAATGCCTAACATGATTTTTGATGCCTTAGATGACAAGCAGGTCAAGACAGACTCAGTTTCTCAGAGAGACAGAATGGTAGAAAGTGTAGCCCATGACCACACTGGCTCCTTCCCTTCAGGCTTTGTTTTGCTTTTTTATTTGGTTCTTTGTTTGATGTTTAGGCTGTAAGCTCATTGTACCAACTCCTTTAAAGTCCCTCGTAGATCTGCTAGTGTAATGCTGTGTTGCTGCAACCTTTGAGCGGGTGCTGTCTGCTGCATGAGTAGCTACAAGTGACTATCAGCATTTTCACAGTGAAAAAGGGATGCCGTAAAACAGTTTATTTCTCTACTGAGCTTTTCCACCATAAATTGACTCGCTTTGCCAACTACTGGAAAATCAGAACTGAGAACAGTGATGTGAGAGAGGGATGTATTTCACTTTCTCCAGGATGAAGCAGCAAACTCCCTCTCAGTTCACTGGAACAACTATCTTTGTGCAACTTAGCATGGGAACACAACCAGAATTTTTCCTCCCATTTTTTTCAGCCAGGAAGGATGAGCAAACACATATCATAGAAACAGAGTATTTTGTGAAAGTTGACTGAAACATGGGCACTATGTACAACAGTTTTGATCACAGTAAAACAATTGCCATGAAGATGTGCCATCCACATTTGATTGACATCATCACTTTGAATCCTTTAGCAGAGCTAGGGAATTGTATGTCCAGGCACTCAGTTCAATGAAAGAAGAGCCCATATTTTCAGGTACAGCAACTTTATTGGTCTATTGCTTTGGCACACAAAAATATGTAATCTGGAGAGAATGTAAGACAACTTTATAAATCAGAATATGTCGGGTATTTCTTCCTAGCCAGTGCAAAAAAATCTAATGAACACAAAAAAGAATAAACATCTAAAACAAGTCTGTTAGAGTAGCTGTAGTAAGGAGACTGAATAAGAAACTAGAAAAAAAAGAAGGAAAGGAGATCAGGTCTATGTGGACTATTCTGAAGGCAAGAATTAATTTCACACAAGGGAAGGGATGAAGCAGCCTGGCAAAACTACACCTGCACAGAGGAGACAGTGATGATAAAAGTGGAGGAGAAAAGGATGCAAAAAAGGAAAAGGGAAAAAACCCACATTTGTCTCAGCAGGGCAGTACTTCTAATGGCACACTGTAAGACTGATGTCTTGTGGATGTGATCCTCCAGAAAAATATCCTGTACTTCACATGTCTAAAACACATGTTCCAGCAAATGGCTGACTTGCCTGGATTCTGTTGCATGGATTGGCTGTCTGTGCCACACCCAGGTGTTCAACAATTGCATGTTATAGATTATGAAGCTCAAAGAAAGGTCATTTCATTGCACAATTGTTTGTGAGCAGTGTTAGTTAAACCCCTTTTGACCCTGGCTCTCTATCTCCAAACCCTTTGCGAAGCTATGGCAAAGTTCGAGGGGTACCCAGAGAGTTTCTGAAGGTTCCGTGTCTGGAAAACTTTGCAAACATCATCACTGAATCAGTGTTTCCATTGGCTGATGACTGGTGTGCAAGCACAAGACCACCCTGACAAGGTGTGATCTAAAAAAAATAGGAGGATACTGATGAAATTTTGTTAGCAGAGCAGGGCAAAATTATTTAATTCAGAAGTTTTTGTAATCTTGGCCAAACACATTTACAACATCCAGCTCCTTCTCTAGTTAGGTGGTCCGGAGACTGAGTTCATCCTGGGGGCCAAAATATGAAATATTTGGGAATTCTGGCATGCTCCATGCAACTATTCATGCTTCTTGTTTATCTCTCAATGTTTCTTTGCATAATGATTGGGAAAGAGTGAAATAAACACAGCAATGTTTAAAACAATAGAATGTTTTGTACTGAGACATTACTGACCCCCATTTAGATTTTCAAGGCAAAACGGTTGCTTTAGAGATAATAGTGCCTTTTTTTACGTTGGATGTGTATCCAAGAGCTCTTTCTCTGTTTGCAGCACCGCTTGGGAGGAAGTTGAAACACCTTTGCAGGCTTAAATCCTGTCCAAACTTTTTTGTGTTTTGTTTTTTTGTTGTTGGGTTTTTGTTTGTTTGTTTGGGGTTTTTTTGTTTTTTTTCTTTTTTGAAGCTTGCAGCAATAAGCCTGAGCCTCACGTCGGCAGTTGTCACCGCCTCTGCCATTCCGCGGTGAACTTTGCGCGTGCTTCCATATTCCTTTTCTTACACTCCCGATAAAAGCATTATCAGGGAAATTCAAAAGCAAGCAGAAAACTGGCATAGCTAATTTAGGCTAATTAGTATGGCAGGAGCTGAGTCTTCTACTTCAGAGGTTCCCATGCCCTCCCATGTCTCCACCTGATCGCCTTGTCCAGCAGCAAACCCAGGAGGCAGCTCCAATTATATCATAACCTCTTCAAACACCAAGCCACTCAAGCTAATTTTATCCTATTAAACAGACTGAAGGATTCAGAAGAAAGGTTCTCCCCCAAAAGCTTCAATTACCAGTGTCCCTGATTACCATCTTTACAATCCTATATGCTACAGTTAAATACTTTTTTGCTTAGTGTTGCTTTCTTGATTTAGATGAAAAGCAAGTATTAAGAGCATGTCTTTTCAACTCAAGCAAGTGACATTCATAAAAAAAAAAGGAAAAAAAAAGAGCCTCTCTTGTTATTAGCGTGTTTAATCAAAGTCAAGTTTAGAACCATTCAAAGACAATGTAGCTGGGGAAATGTAAACATCCCCTCGAATCCAGTGGCATTTAAAGCAGCCACAGGTAACTGCCAGGAACAGCAGTGATGGCCAAAAGTATCAGGGTTAGAAGAAAAAAAAAATGTATAAAGAAAACAGCAGGATCTCCTGAGGAAAGGAAATGTCGAACGGTGCTGGGATTAAATCCCATGTCACTAATCAGCAAATAAGGAGAGAAAACAGCCCCCAAGGTGCTGGGCTGGTTCATCCTTCCTTGCAGCAGCACGAGGTGGCCCTGAGCACACAGCTGGCCAGACACACCCACCTGGGTCACAGGTGTGCCTGGGCTTTCTGCCTGGGCCCCAGTCCTGAGGGTGGCCTCAAGTCCTCACTCTCCAGCCAGGAGCTCACTGGAGAGCAGCTCCCCATTCCCCTGGTCAGTGCCTCCTCCCAGGGGGCTGCAGCCTTGGATGGTGACTCCAGGTGCTGCTACCATTCGAATAATCCCGGCTATTATTTTTAA
>WAAG01028289.1:0-29377 GCA_013390105.1 Tichodroma muraria | reverse complement strand
AAAAACCCACATTTGTCTCAGCAGGGCAGTACTTCTAATGGCACACTGTAAGACTGATGTCTTGTGGATGTGATCCTCCAGAAAAATATCCTGTACTTCACATGTCTAAAACACATGTTCCAGCAAATGGCTGACTTGCCTGGATTCTGTTGCATGGATTGGCTGTCTGTGCCACACCCAGGTGTTCAACAATTGCATGTTATAGATTATGAAGCTCAAAGAAAGGTCATTTCATTGCACAATTGTTTGTGAGCAGTGTTAGTTAAACCCCTTTTGACCCTGGCTCTCTATCTCCAAACCCTTTGCGAAGCTATGGCAAAGTTCGAGGGGTACCCAGAGAGTTTCTGAAGGTTCCGTGTCTGGAAAACTTTGCAAACATCATCACTGAATCAGTGTTTCCATTGGCTGATGACTGGTGTGCAAGCACAAGACCACCCTGACAAGGTGTGATCTAAAAAAAATAGGAGGATACTGATGAAATTTTGTTAGCAGAGCAGGGCAAAATTATTTAATTCAGAAGTTTTTGTAATCTTGGCCAAACACATTTACAACATCCAGCTCCTTCTCTAGTTAGGTGGTCCGGAGACTGAGTTCATCCTGGGGGCCAAAATATGAAATATTTGGGAATTCTGGCATGCTCCATGCAACTATTCATGCTTCTTGTTTATCTCTCAATGTTTCTTTGCATAATGATTGGGAAAGAGTGAAATAAACACAGCAATGTTTAAAACAATAGAATGTTTTGTACTGAGACATTACTGACCCCCATTNTGGGGTTTGTTTTTTTTTGTTTGTTTTGTTGTTTTTGTTTGTTTGTTTGGGGTTTTTTTGTTTGTTTGTTTGTTTGTTTGAGCTCAGAGTGCCACTTCTCTTGTTCTTGCAGCTGACAGAAGGTGCCCCATACAAGAGATCCATTGCAAATACAGGCTGTTGCAAACACATTTGTCCAGCAGTTCCAGACAAACTTTCCATCATATTTTCCAAGTCCATGGAGATGGTTTGGTTTTTAGTGTGGGCAGAGAGGTGTCAGAAATGCTCAGCCTGTTTGTGCATGTGTGCAAGGCACCCACAAGGCTGCACACAAAATAGCTGAGGTGTCGGTGGGCAGCACCCATTAGAGTGCTAATTAGGGGTACATAGCACTGTCCTGGGTACTCACAGAACAAATGGAATTTTTTGCTGTGACCAGCACATGGTATTTCTCCTGCACATATTTTGTCCTCAACACTGCCCTCCTGCTTGTGTAGTTTCCAGTCAAAACGGAGAGATCTATTATTGTTTAAATCACTGTGAGGGGGCCAAGCTTCTCCTCTCTTTGGTGTCCAAGTGCTTGAGCTGTTGATGGGAGAGGACACAAGTGTTTCTGCTTTCAATTAGTTATCTTTGACTAAGAAGTTTCAATACTGATTTTTGGAATCCCATACACAAAACCATTCAGTACAGTTTTAATGCAAGTCTGATAGGCCAAATTCTGTTCAGTCTTTAGGAAAATGTGGCCATTCTGGGTTTGATGAGTGTGCATACTGCATAAATCTGCATGAAACGTGGCTCACTCTGTTTGCTTATTCACAAGCCCTATGATACATTTTGCACTGAGGAGAGAATCAACAACTTGCATATAGATCCAGGGATTTAGCTAAGTGCATCACCACATAGAGACACCAGAGCTCACATACCCAGGACAGGTTCTAGGTGCACAGTTAATGCTACTTCTTGCTAGATCTTCTCTTGCAAGGAAATGAAATTATTTCCAAAACTGCAAGTGAATATTTAATATCCTGTCAAGAAATTAATGTTGTCCTCAAAGTGTTTTGAGGTAGGACCTGATCCTGCAAACAACTGTACCTTCACATAAAGCAGGTTGCAGGCTCAGGGCATTCCTTGCCATGTCAAATAATCATTATCTTTTCAACAATATCAGGGGAATCTGTTTTATTTTTTTCTGCTCGTTTTTGTGCACTGTAGAGCACTTGGATGCTCATTAACATACATGTCCCTTCCAATTTCACTCTCATTTGCACTGTGTTAACAGCTAGTTTTTCATCTTTGCTCAGACAAATGATGGCCTTTGTAACCAGGAATAAAATTAGTCGCAAGTGGAAACCTGTTTTAATGAGGCCAAATTGTTATTTAACTCCAAATGTGTACAGTATTTTTTGTTTAAATCTCCTTTAATTCCTCCCTAATATTAATTATATCTTGTCATAAACAGGCCTTGGAAATGCTTGCTCCTTCAGCTGAGTTCAAAACAGAGCCTTATGACAGAGCACCACATTAATAAGGTAAAATAAAAAAGCGGAGAAGGGGGGAAACTCCTTTTGTCTAATTTTTCCAAAACTTCTGATTAAAATAAATGAGATCACTGGAATTTATATAGGCAAATCTGGCAGCTCCTCTATATTTACTGAAACTGTGACATAAATCAAAACTGAGACTCTCCAAGAATGTGTTATTTGTTATCAGAGTAATTATGTGTTAGTGACTCACACATGAATAAGGTACTTCTGTTACAGCTGTTTATTAGAGTTTTCTTGGCTTCCATTTCTTGCTCTGCCACTGCCTTGCTTCATAACCTTAGGGAAGTTTCTGTGTTTTGATTAATTCAAATGATGTGCATATGTATATGGCTGTACATACACACAGAATTATATAAATATGTAGTAATTTCCTGCGAAAAGAACATTTCAAGATGCTGTAAAAGACAAAATGAAGATGACCTGGAGACTTTATTTGCTAGTGTACCTTCTTTATTTAACTGTGTACATAAGCCAGGGTTATTCAGGTAACATCCAAGCAGTACAGAGTTATAGGTGAAGCAGCACCTCTCTCTCATACCTTCCCCTCTCCCCACTACCCCAAAATTACTTATTCACAATAACAACAAGAAGGTATTGTTTCTTCATTAACCCAGTAGTTCTTGCCTACTTAGGAGAAAGAATTCGGAAAAGTATGTGTTGTTACAGTGCCATCTGGTGATTCCCGCATACAAGTGGGTGAAGCTCGCTCATCAGTGTTACTGCTGTTCTGCATTACTTAGCATACTTCCTCAGGCAGCTTGTCATGCTGATTTTTTTTTTTTTTAAACTCTTTAGCATTTTAATGTGTAGGAAGTTTCAAAAAATGGCAATCAAAACATTTTCCAAATGTACTCCTAATCAAGTTTGTCAGTACCGGTTTGATTTTAAGAAATTGAAGATAAAGCAAAGGAAAAAAGTATTTCTTAATCATTTATAGTTCATCAGAAGGCTGATTGTGCTGATGCTGCACCACTGGACAAAGGTATGTGCTCTTTTTGGTTCCCAGAAAATGCTGTAGGTGTGTCGTTAACATCCCATATGCATTTGCATAGCACCTGACTCTTTCAAGGCGATGAGCAAACATTATTGGCTACCAGCATTCAGTGAATTGGAGAAGCCTGGTCTCTGTTTTACTTATGGGAAAATGAATGGAGATGCTCGTTTGAGATGAGTCTTGAACAGATCTGGAGTTAGAGCTGTGGGTGTCTGTTTCTCTTTTCCTGCCTGAGAACTGGACATGCTGTCACTCAATTGTGCACTTTTGTGATAATGTGGTGTAATGCTGTTTTGGGCATGCCTCTTTTGTCAGGTTTTTTGGTCACTTTGCCCATTTTCTCCTCTCAAAAGTAAAAATAATAATTGCTTGGTTCCTCTGGAATAATTAAGTATTTGTGTATGATTTTATTTAATAGACAATTAGGAGTTTCCCCCAACCTGGGGGTCTATTTAGGATGGTCTTATGTGCAGTCCTCATGCAAAAGTGGAGCAGCTACTAGTAAAATTTAGCACTAAGTGAGCCTCTGAAGCTTCAGATCCTTGCCTGAGATGCTCATGTAACTGCAAGGACTGTTTCTTTCACTTTAAAATAGATTGAAACAAAACTAAGAATCCTTTTGCAGGCAGAAGGCCAGTTGGCCTCTAAAACTATTTTGTATGCTTTATTAATTTAGGTAGAGGCATACAAAATTCCAACTTTTGAGTATAAATAATTATTGAAAAGCAGTAACAAATCCACCATTTTCCTTCCATCTTTTGATAATCTATAGGGGAAGGAGGCCACGGCTCACTTACCCCAGAGGAAGTGCAGCCCCCTCTCCTTCCATTCAGGTGTTAGCCTTTGTCTCCTCTGAAAAGCAGTTCTTTCCATCCTAAATATCTGCAGTGCCAGATCACTGTCCTTGCATTCAGCTCAGTTCCAGCTTGCAGTGAATGGGGTCTTGAGGCAAAAGGTAGTTTTGGTTTTCTCCCAAATCCTTCTGAAAAGTCAATGTCCACTCTTTAAAAAGTCTGCAGGTGAGGGTATCACAGCTCAAGGTGACAGTTCCCACTATTCCATGGAAATGGCATTTGGTAGAAAAGACTGTTCATATAGTCTCAATGGGTATGAACCAAAGGGCATTTTTAGAAACACATTCCCAAGAGCTAATAAAAATATATGGTATATATGCTTCAAAAACTGAAGAAAGCAGTCAGAAGCAAAGAAGGTGTGATATCTGCAGGCAGGGCCAGCTCTGAGAAGAGTTTGCTGTTTAACTGGCCAAGTTAAACAAGATACAATTAAGGCTAACATGGTCTCCTAGGATTCATAAACCCTTATTTGGAAATTTTGGGGAGATGGTGGGGAAGCAGTGGCTTTAATTGCATCTTGTTTGACTTGGCCACTTTAATTACTTACACTTCTTTGACTTGGCCTCTTTCATAGGTGTCACACCTTTGAACAGCTGACTAGCTTTTCTTTTTTCCCTTAATGTAACTATTTTTGTATATTAACTGCTGCAAATCAGATGGCAGCCACATTTGTTTTCAGTTTATTATATAACCAGATATGAATAATGCTGTTAATATAATGGCCCAAGTTCTCTGCAATTTATATTCTTGAGAGCAAAAGTCTTCTCTGCCATTTACAGAATTATAGAATAGAATCAAAACATTTCTTAGGTCAGAAAAGATCATCAAGTCCAACCATTAATTCAGTACTGTCAAGTCTACCACTAAATCAGGTCCCTGAGTGCCACATCCACATGTGTTTTAAACACCTTCAAGGGCTGTGACTCAACCACTTCCTTGGTCAGCCTATTTTAATGCCTGACAACCCTTTCCGTGAAGAAACTTTTCCTAATATCCAATCCAAACCTTCCCTGGTGCAACTCAGTGCCACTCCTCTTGTCCTGTCCCTTGTTACCTGGGAGAAGAGACCAACCCCCACCTGGCTACATGGTCCTTTCAGGCAGTTGTAGAGGCTGAAAAGGTCCCCCCCGAGCCTCCCTTATTCCAAGTTAAACACCCAGAGCTCCTCATCAGACTTGTGCTCCATACCCGTCACCAGCTCCGCTGCCCTTCTCTGGACACACTCCAGCCCCTCAATCTCCGTCTTGTGGTGAGGGGCCCAGAACTGAACACAGCACTCGAGGTGTGNGTGGTGAGGGGCCCAGAACTGAACACAGAACTCGAGGTGTGGCCTCACCAATGCCAAGTACACAGGACAGCCACTGCCCTGGTCCTGCTGGCCACACTGTTCCTGATACAGGCCAGGATGCCATTGACTTTCTTGGCCACCTGGACATACTCTGGCCCTTGTTCAGCCGCTGTCAAGCAGTCCCACCAGATCCTTTTCCGCTGGGCATCTTTCCAGCCCCTCTTCCCCAACCCTGTGGTGTTGCATGGGGTTGTTGTGACCCAAGTGTAAGATCGACACTTTGCCTTGTTGAACCTCATGCAACTGGCCCCAGCCCTCATTCCAGCCTATCCAGGTCCCTCTGTAGAGCCCTCCTGCCCTCCAGCAGATCAACACTCCTGCCCAGCTTGGTGTTGATGGCAGGCTGACTGAGGATGCACTTGATCCCCTCATCCAAGTTATTGAAAAGGATATTAAGCAGGACTGTCCCCAGTGCTGAGCTCTGCGTAACAGCACTTGTGACCAGCCACCCCCAGGATGTGGCTCTTCAACAGGACTCAACAGGACTCAACAGGACTCTTCAACAGGACTCTTCAACACCACTTTCTGGGCCTGATCACCTTGTTGTCCTGCCTGTGCCCATGACAGCACTCAGGATGATCAGCTCCATGATCTTCCCCAGCACCGAGGTCAGGCTGACAGGCCTGTAGCTCCCCAGATCCTCTTTACAGCACTTTTCTTAGATGGATGTCACATTTGGTAACCTCCAGTCAATGGGATTTCTCCCATTAGCCAGAACTGCTGGTAAATGATGGAAAGTGACTCAGTGAGCACTTCTACCAGCACTTCCCCCCTTCCCCTTGGGTGGGTCTGATCTGGCTCTATTGGCTTTTGTGCGTGTGCGTGTGTGTGCATGCGCGCGCGCGCGTGTATGTGTCTCTAATTGGTGTAACAGGTCACTGACCATTTTTCTTGGGATTATGGAGGCTTCATCCTGCTACCAGTCCCTGTCTTCCCACTCAGGATTGGGTACCTGGAAAACAACTGGTGTTACTCTTAAAGGCATCAACTACCTCAGCCTTTATCCTCATCCTTTGTCACTATGTCCCCTGCTGCATCCAAGAAAGGATGGAGATCCTCCTTAGCCCTCCTTTTAATCCCAATGTCAACAGCAGCCAAGAAGCAACACTGCTGATCATGCACAGACTCATTGCAGACTCATTTGTGCTGTACCCGGGGGCAAAAGCCACTTTCCACACCTTCTGCTCCCCACGTCAGCCAGTAACTGAAATTACTGATCCATTAACTTCTCCACCAGGACAAGACTGTGGCAATCCATATGGGTGAGATAAGGTGATTGCTATGGGCTCCCTACATGTGCCTGCCTGTTAGACACAGCTGAGACAGTTGACACTGGAATAGCAGAATTGGGTGCCAAAATTCAAAACTATTTAGACCAATCCTCCAGATGTACTTCACTGTGCCTGCTCTGACACACTGCGATTTTCTCTGTGTGCGTGTGTGGCTGTAGAACTTTGAATATCAAGAGGCACCAGTTTTTGTCTGATGTTCTTCACAGAGTTTTCCTGATCAAACCAGTTCCTGTCTCTACTCACAGCAACTGCATATATTTTGGGAGATGTGGTCTGAACAGCCTAAGCTGTGGGGGAGCATGGAAGCATGAGACTTCTGGCCAACCTCTTTCTAGGGTAACATTTTCACCATTGGAGGCCAAAGAAATGTTTGGGAAGACTGAGCACAGCTGATCCTGCCCTGGGGCAAGGCTCTGGACAAGACTCTCCTGAGCGCCATGAAACTCTGTGGTTTTGAGATTTCTGGATAGAAATATTTTGATTAGGATCTTTTTTTTTTTTTGTCAGGTCTTTCCTTTCCAAAGGAAAACTTCAACAAATTCAATTTTTCCTTGTAAGGAAGTTAGTCATAAGTAGACTTCAATTTTTCTAACTGGTGCTGTTTTATGAGGGAATAACAAATCCCAATACAAGACTAGGGATTGAGTTTATCAATTCCTCTTGTCAGTCGCATGGGATTTGGCCCATGTAAGGGGTAAACCCTTAAGGGGTTTGGCCCCTTAAAGGCTCAAAATGTCATTTAAGGCTCTAGATAAGCTGAACTAATCACCTATGACTGCTCAAAGTGGCAGTGTTGCTCCTCCCTTACTTCTTTTGTCCCTGGCTATCCATTCCCTCACATCTGTTTCTGTCTGAGCCAGCAGTGAGCCACCTCAGTGGGCTGAACCAGCACCAAGTGCCTCTCTCCTTGCAGTACAGTTATTTTCTTTCCATTTAAGCCCCTTAAACCAGCTTGCCATGAGGTCAAAAGAAAGAGACAACAGCCTGCAGACAAGAGGAATGCGGAGGGTGGAGAGTGGGATGTCACTCCATGGACTGCTGTAACATAAAATAGGGTACTTCATTAAATCAGTTAGATAAATTGGGCTCTGACCTTTTGGCAAAATCTGCATGTGACGGTCTCAATCCCTCAGGGCATAAAGCAAGGCTGGGGGGTTATCTCCCCCTAGCCTCACTGAATGCCCATCCATTTATTCCTGGCTTTGGCACAAACCGTAGGGCAGAGGCAGTTTGGGACTGAAAAAAGTGGTGTGTTTGTTCTTCTCTGAAGAGTGGCTTTTTTGTAACATGTGTTGTGTCAGTCATGTGAACCAAATAGCCAAAGGTAAAAGAAATTACCAGTGCTGCTGATGGAACTGCATTTATAAAATCAGTGTGTCTCTGGATTTTTCATTTTCCCTTCCTTTTTTCCTCAGGGAACGGAAAAAAAAATAAAAATAAAAAGAGTAGAAGGAATTTAAATATAAAGCCATGTATATTGTGAAATTTAGCACTAAAACGTATTTCCAACGTTAAGATTTCTCCTTCAATGGTAAATTTGCTATGTGATACACAAGTAGCATTCGCTGTTATTTCCTTGAATTTTGATGGACAGATGTGGTTTGGGGTAGGTTTGTTATTCCCAACTCTCTTGCTAGAGGAATGTATGTGGGCAGATATGTTGCAATGAAACCCAAATGCCAGTATGCTTATAATATGTGTATACAATACACACCTTTCCACCAAGCCTCCTAGTGAGACAAGGTTTCATGCAGTTCTCCTGGATTTACCCAAATAATTCAAGCCGGTATTCATTTATCACACTTATTCTTGGGAAAGGAGTGTTAGGCAGCGGGCCTCATTTTTGTTGAATCCAATGCCAGAGCTCCCAGCTCCTCCTGTTGTTCCTCTTGTAAGTGGCAAACTTTGGGATCCTGATGTAGAAAGAAGAAGAAAAGCACCCAGCTGAAAGATCCTGCTCGTGGCTGGGAAGGGGGAAGGATGGGGAGGAAAGGGCTTTGAGTCCCTTAGTGGTGTTTATCTCTGCTTTTTCTTTTTTATTTGTTTGTGTTTAGTTTTGGTTTTGTTCTTCTGGTTCAGTGTAACATGAAGGGGGGCGAAGGGAGAAGAGATGGGAAAGCAATAGAGGGGTGTGGGGGTCACAGAAGCATAGTCACATGCACCATTTTCACCTGCTCGGGAAGGACCTTATCTCACCAGTCCTGGATCAATTTGACTAATCTATTTTATCTCGCCATCTAATCTATCTCTTTCTGCTGAGCTATCCATCTGCCTCGTGGTATTGATCCCAACAGTTTTGTAATTGTATTTATAAAATGCCCTTTCACCCTCCTGGGAAGAGGGGTCTTGTGTAAAGGCAGATGGGGGGGCAAGGGCTGGAAATAACACACTCCACTGCTCCTGATGACAAAGCCCCCGGCACATGCTACAAGCCCTCCAGCTGTACATTTCTTCCTCCTGTGTCCCTTCCTCATCACCCAGGCTTCAAAGCCCTGGAGACAAACATGCCAGGGGAGCACAGGGCAGGGTGCAATGGCAGGGGAATGGCTGCCAGGACCAAAGCCATTTGCAGAAAATGGAGCAGTGTCCCATCTCCAGCCTTGTTCCCAAGCTGAAATACATGTGTTTCCAACAGTTAGCTAGAGAAGGCTGGAACTGCCAGATCATCTGAGGGAAGAAAAAGTGAAGGAAAAAGTATGATATTTATGATTTGGAAGGAAACGGCTTTTTATCCCCACACGAAATCAAATTTAATCCAGGGATGTGCAGCAACACCTTCCAAGAGGAAACAGATCCTTAGAGAGGCTCAGGAACATCCTCTGGGTAGATAATCTGCACAGCAACAGAGCCTGCTCCTGACTGCGGGAACCAGCTGCCACGTGAAGCCCTCAGCAGTTTGCTTTGGTTCTTACTGTTGGTCCCTGTTTAGACAGGAACCCATTCTCTGCACAGGGTTCGGCATTATATTTAGAAGTCAGTGCACGTTATTTTGAAATCAAAACGTATTTCAGTCCTAAATTTACCTACATTGACCTGCACGCTTTTTAACCATTGAAAGCACTATACACCAGTAAAGTTTCCTGCATGACGAATTGCGTGTGTGTGTGTGTTCATGCCTATGTATTCCCCTCATTTTCCATCTCTGGAGTGTATCACATCTCACCTCTGAGATTTGTGGGGAGAGTAAAGGACACTGAGGTCACACTTGTCTCTGTTTACAGACTTCTTTCCAACTTCTTCCTTAGCAGGAAGTGCTTTCTGATTAGCCTCATTTTTTTTCATGTCAGTATAAAGCTTTTATCATGTATTTGTTGTGCAGGAATAATATGCTAAACTGTGGAGACCTAGTGCTTCCACTCAGCGGCATTTTCCTGTGCAAAGCACAGCAGCTTCTGAATTACACATTGGATAGACACAGGGATTGCAGGGAACGTTGCAGGCATTGCTGCGCAAAACCCAAGTGTTCCCAACTCAGAGCACTGAGAAAGGCTGGTTCATAGGGATGCAGGAACACCAGGCTGCCTTGTGCAGCAGAGTGTGCTTGCCACCCTCTGCTGCTGCTGGTTTACTGGCAGAGGGAAAGTTTTAATATGCTGTGTTAGGAGACAGCTTTTGAATACGGGTTGCAACCAGGCAGGGTCTGTGTGAGACTCTGCTGAGCCATGTATTTGTTAGCTCGGGTTCTGAAATTCCTCAGCGATTGCAGCAAGGGATCCTGAGCAAGCTAAAACCACTTTTCATTGGCCATAACACCTACAAGTCCCCATTAAATTCTGGCAAATCCCTTTGCTCATGGAAAGATTATATACCCATTAGGTAGCTTGTTACCCCTCTCCTGGCTCTTGTTGGAGACACAGAAGTTGGCAGCCAGTGTAGGACGAGGCCTTCTGGCTATGGAGCAGGACTGTTGCTGTGAAGGGGTATCTAACCCCATAGGAGAGGGTCACATCTCCCCATCTGTTTATGACTTGTTCTGTCCTCAGTTATCTGCCTTTCATTAGCAAGTGTGAAAGTAACATTGCATTTAAAAACATTATTCAAATATGCTAGTTGTCTAAAACTGGCATTTATAATGCAATCTCATAAAAGTTATATATTGACAGTACAACACTTTAAAAGGCCCTTTCTGATTAACAAGGCTCAATATAGCTCCCCTGATTCCCCTGGTTGTGTTTTAAGAGAGGGAATAAAATGCTATGGATCTTGAAAGAGCTGAAATCATAATTTTCCAATATTATCTCCAGCCTTGTTGTTCTGAGAAAGCAGAGGCTGTGATCAGCAGAATGCCTGCTCCAGAGAGGGCTACAGCTGACAGGGTGGTACGGTGGCCAAACGACGCTTCGGCTGCTCCTGCTTCCATCTGAGCATCAGGGACCGTGGCAGTGCCGGGTTCCTGAGTGAGCCGATTCCATGCACCCACAAATCACACCGCCTTTGCTGCCTCCAAGAAGTTCAGTAAGCTCCATGAGATGGGAATTAGTGTTTGCGTTCCTGTACCCATGGCAGCTGCTCAGTTCTTGATATCTCTCTAGGTGAAAACAGATTGCTTGTGCTGTATTTTCACCGAAGACCTCCCCTTGCCCCAGGTCATGAACATGAGTGTTCTGGCAGCTCATGCACCAAACAGTGATGTAAGCTCCTCGGGACACCTGAATGAAGCTCAAAGTCTCCAAAGAGCAGTGTATAGTGAAACAACAGATTTACTGGTCAAGTGGAAGAGCAGATACAGGCAAAAAACTCATTATGTGGGCTGGGCAAGGGAGCTGGTGACATGGACTCTGGGCTCTTGTTAGAGACGATTCTGTGAGTGCAACCTCAGTTGCACCCCTATGGGCACATCATGAAAAAGGTGATTATTTCTGATTTTGTTGGTTAGAGGTAGATGGCACCCCTTCATCCAAATCACACTCTTCCCTCTGCCATGCACAGGAAAACTGGTATGAACACTGCAAGTCCTTTCATTGTCACAGCCATGGATTTACCTGGAATTTTAATTGCAGATTTTTTTGTTATGCTGAAATTAATTTTACTGGTTTGGTTCTCTTACCCTTCATCAGCACATTCCATAGGGACTAGCAGCATATCATCAGACTGGCTCACCTGGAGGAAAGCTTTGGAAGAAGGGTACTGAAATACAGAGAGCAGTGTCTGCTCTTTTACTTAGGCAATAAATCTACTGCTTTATTATTGCTGTTGGGAAGCTCAGAGCCAAATTCTTTGCTAGCAAAACACTGGCTTCGGTGGAGTTCAGCCAGCAGAGAGTTTAGCTTCCTGTTTTTGTTCCAAATATAAGACTATGCTTGGCCCAATTGCTGTCATTGTTTTGCTAGTTAGCTGTTTTAATTTAAAATAATTATGTGTTGTGGGTTGGTTGGGGGTTGGTTTTTTTGTTTTGTTTTTGTTTGGGGTTTGTTTTTTGGTTTTTTTTTGTAATTTCTTCTTCACACATCACTTTGTAGCAGTCAGAAACAAAAAAAAAAAAGATGGTATTGCTACATATCCCCTGCTTTGTTCAGGAGTTATGAAACTCGAAGTCTCATCCGAAGGGAAGGCTTAGCCCAGGCTGAGAATGTCTTGGCGTGACCTGCTGCCCAGGCAGGTGGCCACATTACCAGCCCAGGGATGAATCTGCAGCTGGGTCTTGCAGGAGACCCCGGGTATCAGCTGGATTTTCTAGTGGCACAGCAGCCCCCCAGAAACCCTCTTCTCAGCCCCTCAAAGAGTGTCAGAAATGTAACTCGTGACTTGCCGGGGCAAGCCCCATCCCTCAGGTACCTGGCATTAAGACAACTAAAGATGTTTGCTCCAGGGGCTGTTATTAACTTGCTCCTTGTATAGGGGCTGACACCTCAGGGTCCCAGCTTAGTCGGGGCCTGTAGCTATTCCTCCAGTATAAATGTTATTTATACAGTGAAATTAAGCAGAGGTTTAATGTAAACTGCTGCCAGCACTGGGTTAGGTATCAAAGTGAAAGGACATCTTGTGACACATTTTTGAGAACAAAAAGCACAAAGTTTTAAGCTCCTGTTAAACAAAGAGACAGCTTTCGCTGAGAGGTTAAGCAAAACAAATAGCAAACAAATTTGTTTGGAGAAGTAGCTATCCCATGAGCAAGCTAAACCTAAGTGTAAGCCAGAGACAGGAGCATAGCCATCTTGTCTTGTCTGTGTGCTCCCTGCCAGCTGCAGGTCTGCCTTATTCCTAATCTTTGCATGACAGGCATTGGGAAAACAACTTGCTGTGTTTTAGTACACCAAAATCAACATAGTCACCACTCTGTAAATGCATGTCAGAGAAGGACTAAAGCAAATGCTCATAAACATCATACCCTGCTGTTCGTACAGTTCTTCATCTCCTCGGGTCTGGATTGCCCTGGGGATTTCCACACTCACCCCACCCAGAAAAAGGACTCAGGATCAAGTTTTGCATTCACAGAGGTCCTGAACACCAGATGATCTGGGTTCCTCCATCTACCTGTCTTTTGAAACAAGCAAAACAGCTGGAATCCCATGTCACAGGCCACGTGAACTTTTGGATAAGTTTTCACTGGTGCAGCATTGATTTTACTAGGATCAATGTAAATATTACGTTAGCTTGCAACTGCTAATTATATCAGCATAAACTTAATTTATAGTGATGATCACAGTCTTAATGCTGTGCTGCTGCCAACCCTCACAACTGATGCTTTGAGACATCATGTAAACCCAGCCATTAGCAATCAAGTAAATGCTCCCATTACACATCACTGATACTGGCTAAAGAACTTTTTAATTGACTTCTTAGGATTTATGACAGGTGATGCAGATTGTGTGTTTAAGTTCAGGATTCTTTTTCATGTTTTATATCTGCTGCTGCTTAGATAGATGCTGGTCTTAAGAGTAAATAGTGTAACATTACGTGCTTGAAATTGAAAAGACTGAATTTGTTTCACTTGGAAAGAAGATAAAAAAGAAGGCTCAAGAGAAAACTCTGTGAAGGAATGAATAGCACAGGAAAAGTTAAATGGGAACATCTCTTCCCCATCTGCTAAAATAAAACTATTGAACAGTCATTGAAATGAAAATGTGATAAATTCAAAAGTGGTAAAAGGGTTTTTCACCATAAACAGAAAATTTGTTTATTTGAGAAATCACTAAGGTCAGTAATTCAGCAACTTTCAGATAAGGATTGCACATTTATATGTAAAAGACTATCAAGAGAGGTTATACTTAAAGCTCATGCTCCCAGGCAGGAATTTAAAGTTTTACGATCCTGTGGCTTGTAACTGCTCTCTAACAAACTTGGAGTCAGGCTGACATCTTCACAGAGGATGGATTAGACAATAGGGGTTTTCCTATTCCTTTCCACTGAAACATCCAGCAACAGCCATAAGGAGAATTAAAAAAGAAAAGCACACCACCAAATCAAAAAAAAACAACAACAGAAAACCCCAAACAAAAAACCCCACCAAAACACACACACACAAAAAATCCCCAACACATATAAAAAACAAAAAACCAAATGACTTTTAGTCCTGGAAGACTTTAGGTTTGAAATGAGGTACTGAAATTTTAGATGCTCCAGCACTGAAAGAAAGCTTACTGTATGGGGGATTTTCAGTGCCCCTGTCTGCAAAAAAACTCCCAGAGGTATCAGTGAAATAGGGTTATTGAGTTGCACAGAGACTATGGCAGTAAGCCAGGAGGCAAATTATTGTAATAAACTCAGGATCTGAAGGCTAGGGGACAGTAAAATAGTGTCTAGGCTACTGGGGGTTAGAGGCAGCACTGAGGAGTGGATAGAGCATGGAAAAATCACACAGGGTGAGATGAACGGCATGTTTTATTTCCCAGATAAATCACAGTGACAAAGTTTTACACCTTTGAGCAGCACTTGGAGCACAAAGTACCTGCATAGTCATGCACCAAACTGATAAAGCTTGTTTTTCCTAATAAGTATTTTTATGTCTCTTTCTCTCTCTATATATGTGTATGCTTATTTAGAAAATTCATATGTTTATACATACATAAATATCTATATTAATTATGTGTATAGGTGTTGTTTATGTGCCATCGCTTCTATGATGCATATTCATCATATCAAAAGTAGCTTATTCTGCCTAGACTAGAGGTTTAAAATGGTACTTAAATATACTTTTTGAAAGCACACTATCCTAGCCAAGATATATCCACAGCTGTCAATATAGGGACATTTTTTAAAGGAAAAATCCCCAAACAAATCAGTGGTCTTAAACTCAGCAGGTTTTGGTAACTGCAGGTGCCATTTCTAAATGTTGTGTAATTCTGAAGCAGTGGAGCAGAAGTAGGTAACATCTTCCTGTGAGTACAGGGGAAGGACTCTGCCCCCACCAGAGATCTTGGCTTTCCTTTTTATAAAGGGGTATTGCAAAATGTACCCTTAAAAAAGAAGCGATGAATATGAAAGCATCCTTGCTGAGCCTTTTCCGATTAGCATAAGTCTAGATTCTCTGTGAAGATTTATGTCATCATTTATAGGACGTTTATTGATCTGTATTTATCTTTGTCGAGGACTCCGCTAAACATGGCTTCAACTACAACTGAGGATTCAGATGAATTGATTAGAAATGTATCCAGATGAAGCTGTTCACTTTGCCTGGTTTTGTCTGTATCCCTGTCACACGGAATAGTCTATGCGCTAAATGGCAGCTGGATCTCGAGATGATTCTGTTTCGGCAGATTTCAAGATGGTTTCTGTGTTTTGCCTACCTGATTTGCCATCTGTTGAATCTGATGACATTTGTTAGCATGCAGCTGGGGGAATTTAAAAAAGTGCACATTGCAAGTACATGTGGATCAGTGAGTGTTCTGTGCTTGGGCATAGAGCTGAAGATGGGTAGAACAGATTCAAAAATACAATAATTTTCTTCATAGGAGGATGAAATTTATACTTCGATTATCTGATTTTCAGGTTCCATCACCTGCTGGCTTTTAGGCCTAGAAATCCCCTCCTGGTAAAAAAAAAAAGTTCAAAGACAATGGAATTAATCATTGTAACAAATCATAGTAAGCAACAAAGGGGTTTTAACTGCTTCCAAGTAAGTTCAGCAATGTTCAACAGCCCATTTAATGGCACAAGACATTTGCCATCATAGAGGATTTCCTGTTCTGCAGGCATAAATCTCTGCTTACATGCAAAGCAACAGGCTAAAAAGCTCTTCAGATCATTTTGCATTAAGCACATGCTGGGAAGTGCATTAGAATTGTCATGCACACAAAGACTAAGACAGTTTAGAAGAAAATATTTTTGGCTGATGACCTCACAGTTTTGTGTAACTTGAAGGTTTTCTCCCCGAAATAATAGTGGTAGTCATATTTTGATAAGCTTGAAAGGGATTCAACATTCACCTTTTCATCATCTTTGTGTTCTTCACTCAGTCTAGTGTCCTTGCTAAAAGCTAAAGCTACAAAATTGTGTCTCATCCCCCAGTTGTGCCACTGCTTGGAAAAGAAAAAGTAGTGGATGTGAATGTCCCTCCTGCTAGGCAGCCACTTCAGAGTAATTTAGGCTTCAGATTTACTCTATGCAACCAAATGATTAAATTATGACTGAGACATTCTGTTGCAAGACAGAGCAGCACCCTCAAGGCTTCAGGCTGATACATTTACCATAGAAACGCAGAGAGAGAAAAATATTTGTTTCATTAAAATTAAGACTGTTTTTCACCATGACATAATCTTAAAATGGAGAAATTTGCTCGTTAAAATAGAATAATTTAAGAACAGTTAGTTCCACAGCATGACGCACCCCACAATATTATGCCAAATTACAGGTTAAGCAATTGAAATGGCTTAGAAAAGCTTCAGCATAAGGATTAATTCCTGAATTTCCTTGTCTTCATTCAGAAGCTCTAAGAGGTTACAGCTGGGTCTAACAAAGCCTTTAGATGCAGGATAATACAAATGAACTATAATAGCTAAGACAGTGTGATAAGAAGATACTGTCCCAAAACTGTATCCTTTTTTTTTTTTAACCTACAAAAATTGAATTGAACTGCAATTGAATAGATCTTGGAATTAAAAAGATAAATTTGAAAGTGTTCAGTGGACTTGCAGTCCAGTGTGAAAGAGAAGTATTTTAATATTCATAAGGAAACTGAAAGCAGAGTCTACAAATTTCAAAGCCTTTCTCTNGTGAGATAGAGGTCAGCTGAGGTTGGCTGCTTCTCCTTCTCTCCTGCTGTTTTTACTGACCTGAAGTTCCTCTGAGCAATAAAGAGGCTGAAAGCCTGGAAATGAGCTGGAGGTCAGTAGCACCTTATGATCTGTCAGTTCTTAGGGCCCCAGCAGTGAATGGCCTGCAGACCATGGCTTGGGGTTTACAAGGGAACAGAAGGAAAAGGAGGCCAAAACTTTGATTACACAAAAAACATGCACTACTTTCAAGAATTTAGTTTAACACCATTCTCTTTAAAACAGTGCAAACATCTTAATTAGATATACATAAACTAATCCTTTGCTTAAATCAGTTTACAGTGATTTGTCAGTGCTAGCTAAAAGCAGTGTGTGTAAGGATTACACAGGTTCAAATGTCTACAACATAGGTGTGCACTGATTTATTGACATTGACTTGGTATAGATTTGATTATGTAAATGCAACTTTCCCTAATTTCATTGGTTTATTGATATGGTAGTTAATTAAGCAGGAAAGGTATGTAGAAAGAAGGATCTTGTTTTAGAATAAAAGAAGGGTTAATGAATAATTTAATATGTTTATTCATGTTTGATAAAAACACTGATTATTTTGATTTTACATCCTCTTATTTTTACAAATCTAATTAAATTATTTTTATGCCAATTAGACAGATTATACTAATATTAAGGGCAGGTCTTGTGCTTTTATGTCAAGGTGGTAAATTTGAGAGAGCTGCTGCAGCATAAATTTCTACAGGTGAAAACCACAGGTAGCTAAGGTCAGTCTGACTCAAGTCAAAAGACTGTCACTGCCCTGAGAAGCTCATGGTGTGAGTGCAAGGCAAGGCAGATGCAGTCAGATAGTGGAGCCCACACAAATCACTGCATGGTATCAATCGACAGGATTTGCTGCTGAAATCAACTACAGTATAAAAATTACCGTATTTTGCATAAATACCATGATAAGGAAGAGATTTAAAGACTAGAAGAGGGTTAATGAAGAGTCAGTGCAGACAGTTTTTTGGAGAGGGAAATCCTGGAATGAGTGCTGATTTTACAGTTTGCCGTGGTTTTCTACTGAGCATGAGACATTCGTAAGAGGCTGGTCAGCCTGAACATTTAAGACAGACAGGACACATTCAGTACAACCAGAAAATGGAAAACAGTGGAAGAAAAAGGTATGGGATCAAAGCCATGGACAAGGATCCCTGGCTCTCTAGGAACATGCTGGTTTAGTAAGAGTGAGGAGGACCCTAAAAGGCTGTTGCAGTGATACAAGTGAAGGGGAATGAGAATTTTAGCAGCATGGCATTATGAGGAGATACCATGGAAAGACAAAGTACATGACTTGGCCACAAGCAAGAAACAAGAATATGAAGAGTGATATATGCAGAACAGAGTGCACAAACAGCAGCAGAGAAGATTGAGCAGAGGCTAAAGAAGACTATTAACAGAGTTAAGTAACTCTACTTTTTTAAACTCAGTTGACTTTGAAATGGTAGATTAAAGAGGTGCAGATGCAAGGTGGCTGCGGTTGTGAGGTTGGCAGACTGAAACAAGACATACTGACCTGTGAATTGCCCTCAGTCATGTGATTTATGGATGGCTTACAAGTCAAGGAAGCTCAAGATGAAGCAGCGACCAAAACTTTGGCCAAAACGAGGTAGTCAGAAACTCTGTGAAAAAGGTTTCTATTAAATCCAAGGCAGGAGAGCATCCAAAACACAATTAGAAGAAAACAATTCTGGGTAGTGGTTGGCTGGATATAGGGGAGTGTATTTTGAGGAGCAGGGAAGATTGAAGATCCATTCTAAGGTGGGGTTACTGTACATCTTTCTGCAGGGAAAGGAAAACCAGGAAAGAGTGAGAAGAGGATAGATGAGATGGATGGAGGGAAAGGAGATGAAACATCCCTGTGTTTTGGAAGACAAGAAGTTACAGAGGAGGAAGAGGCAGAAGGGAAGGTCGGATGGTTGAAAAGCTGCTCTGTTTTTACCTTCAAGGAGGCTGGACTGATACGGTGAATGGCAAGATGAAGGGAGGGTTTGAGTGGTGGATCAAGGAGTGAGGTGAAGGAGCAACTGGCATTGTGCACCATCCAGTCAAGTTGAGTAGGGGAATGACCTAGATGGGAAGATCACTGACATTAAGAGATGGGAGGGAATATGGGAGGATTTGGGAGAAGGGTGTGCCACAGCCACCTAAAAGGGAGTTTGGAGGGAGGGGGCAATGCAAGAGTAGGAGCAGTAGCCAGGAGTTGTAAGTGGCCATGGGATAGGGGTATTAGATCTGGACTTAAAACAAATGGGGGAAAGGAGGCATGAAAAGATACTGTGAATTTGCAGTGTTGGGAGGGAAGGCAGACAATATCTAGGGAAAAGCACGGGGCAGGTTTGTGGGAATTGCTTGTGCATCAGGATGAGAGGAGACTGCTGAAATGAGGACTGGCATATGAACAAGGCTGGGAGAAAAGCAGTCACAAATTTGATGTCTTGTGGCTATGGATCTTTCCTCTTCCCTGCCTGTGTGGAAATGCTAACCCTGTGTGATTCAACTACTTCAGATTCCCTTGATTTGGAGGCAGTTTCCTCTTCCTCAGCAAAAGTGTGCACAGTCATCCCTTCTAACTCCAGCAGGAGCACTGTCGTACTCGGCAGGCACAGAGCTTGCAAGCTTTCAAAACATGACGGGGCTCTGGGATCAAAGCTTGCAAGGGTCCTCTTTAATTAGTATCACTTTATATTTTGTGGGTCTGTCTCCACATCTGTAGCTTTAGCCTGCTGTAAATAAACACCTTGGAAACCTGAGTTAGGTGTAAACATGATTATGTGAAACAAAAGGTTCGAGAGGTGTGAACTGCTTTGAATGCCTCCAGGAGTGGTTAAGCCTGACACTTAAAAAATTGATTTTATAGTCAGCATTGTATGGTTCACAGCTGATTTTAGCTGAAAGCTCAGGTTGAGAGCTTCATGCCACCATCCCAGGAGATGAAGCCCCATATTTAATGCCTCCAGCTCCAATGTCACAACCTGCATCTTCTTCCCAACCACTCCTGTATATATACAATCTATCTTGATACATGTGGTACACTGAAAATGACCCTGGCTGTGGCTGTCTCCTGAACTGGGGTCAAATCTGGACCCAGGGCAGGGGACAGGGCAGAGCGGTGTCACCTGCTGCCAAACCCTGAGCAGTGGCTTGTTTGTTTTCAATGGGAGTTTCATTTTCCTTCTTTGCTCCTCTTTCCTCCTTGAGTTTAGACATTGTTTTTCAAATGTGCCTCTGTTGAAGCTATATTTAGGACTTGTTTTCTAATTTGGCACTGTTCAGGCTCTCTCACATAGATCTTCTTGGGGTTTTTTTATTTTTATTTTAAGCGTGTGATACCTTTAAGCATGTAAATATCCAGCCTAATTGGAATGCCTAAACAGTCACTTCCCAAACTGCCAAGATGTTAAAATCTGTTGATGTGTGCAGTCTCGGAGTTACCATGGCAACCACATCCATTGCCAGAGAGACATGCTAGATCCCCTTCAGCTTGTGGAGGGCATCCCTCAGCCCCAAACTTTAGGCAGCATGTTTATTTCCAGCTCCTGAGCAGCTTGCTGGACTACAGCTGCATCCTGATGGTGAATGGGAAAGGGGAAGGAGCCCTGGCCTTCTCCCAGGTGGTGAAGGTCACTCATACGCCCAAGTCTTGCTGCCCAGGAGGCTTGGTCTAAGCAGACCAAGGGTGGCATCAATGTCCATCACCCCGGCTGAGGCAGAAGCAGGACTCTTGTGGGATAATGAGATATGCCTGGCTTTCAGTGACAAATGGATGAGAACCACCTCGAGTAACTGAGAAAGTATGTTAGTGGGTGCTGGCTTGCTCTCACTGTGCAATGGCGAGAGTCTCAAATCGCAGCCCAGATGGTTCTGGGCCAGTCACCACTGCTGCTGCTGGGGCAGCTGCCAAGGAGCACAGAGTACACTCACCGTGGTGGCCCACCTCCAGTATGAAGGGGTGATCCTCTTTAAAAACCTGAGTATGTTGTGGGAGAGGCACAGAGACACAAACCTTTATATGAAAAATAGCAATCACCTTTTTATCCTTCGGTTTGTTCTATGAGACAACTTCTGGAGCAACTTTCACAAGCTGGTTTTGTTCTTTGCTCCACAAACTACAATTACATACTACCATCAAGGTGAGCGTGTGGAGTTTGCACTTTTCCCTTTTGTGGTAAAGCTTTATGTGAGATGAAGTTTGCTTTTCACATCCTTTTGTCCTTTTGTTTTGAAACAAAAGTTTCAGGGGTAGAAACCCTCAGACAAAAGAAGGGTCCACAAAACTATTGCAAGAAGGCTTTTGAAGAGAGGCTCAAGCATGAGCTGAGAGTTTCCTGCACTGAAGCTTGCATCGAAAATACACAGGGATGGACTCAATGTTTGCCGCAGCTTCCTGGGTATGAGAACTTGTTTTCATTTTACATTTGAACTAAATCCAAGAAAAACAATGTGGCTGTGCAGAGAGTTTTACCTTTTGTCTTGTTGCTTCTGTGAAACTTACCTGGGCTTTCCATTAGGAGTGAACAGCTTTTATGATTAGAGTGTTTAAGATTGGACAAAATACTTAAGAACTTTGTGCTTTTAATAGCTTTGGTATTCCTACTATCTCTGACAATTGCAGTCCGTGTAACCATTAGGTTTATTTTTACATCTATAAATATTTATTTATATATATGTGTACATATATGTGCATATATCCCTTCATTTTCACATGGACAGATATCGTACCAGTCGTCGTGAAAGTATGCTCCAGCAACAGGCACTCTCTGCTCCTGTTTAATAACCTCTCAAGATCAATTTACTCACATCAGCATTTTCAAAAACCATGTCTAAAAGTCTCCTTGCAAACTCATGTATTTACTTAAAATTAATAAATATATGTTTAGAAAATAAAAAGCAGGTTGGGTTTGAAGTTTGAGTTTGATTTCTGCTATTTAAAAAAAATGCAACTGTACTTTGATCTTTTCAGATTTACATGAGTCAAATTTAACTCTGCAAGAATGAGGATTAGAAATTTAAAGACTACTGATATTCTTGTGAAAAAGAATGATTCCAGCCACAAGTGCTAGAAGCCATTTGTTTTTGTTCATTGTGGCAGCTCCTGACATAATATTGGGGTGCCAGTGAGCCAGGGTCCAGCTGAACAGGAGAACTGCAAACCCTTCAGTATCTCAGCACCTTGGGGACTGCTTTCTTTGCATTCCCTGTACCAGTGCATTTCTGTTAGTCTAGTTTATGCCGGGTTTACGACCCAAAACTCAACAATGCTCTGCAACAGTTAACTTTTGTTGAGGATTATGTCAGGTTCTTAACACATGAGCTGCCTTTTACTGTGGCCACATCAGTACACATTGGTAGCGTAAGGAGGAGCACTGTTCCTTGCAGCCTGGCCAGCTCTGCTCTGCCTTTTGACTCCTGCACCAAAGGAGAAATCTGTGCTGGGTTTCACAGAACCTTCTTGGTTGCTGTGAAAGCTCTGTCTAAGGTTCATAAGATAAAACAGCTTTTTTCTTCATGGGGTGGTGGATTGGCCACTTAATTTTGCCTTCACCTCCAGCAAGCTCTCTCTTGTTGCTGTCTTCTGGGTGATTTAATCACAGGGACATCTTCTCAGGTCCTGTAGCCTTAATAAGCATTAAGCAATATTTAAGCAAATATTTTTTTTAATAATTCACTAAAGATGTTGTGTCAGCTAGGAAACGTAGTGCATGCTTTTCCAAAGAGGATCCCAAAAATTCCACCTGCCCCCTGGGATAATGCTTCCAGAGTAACAGGGAGGCCTCAGGGGCATGATGTGGGATGCTTTATTCCCCTCTAGTCCCAAACACCTGTTCTTACTTTATTCAGGGTCAGACTTGTCGTTCCCAGCTGCTGTAAATCAGAATAGTTTGGAAGACTTTCAGCTAATGAAGGAAAAAAATCAGCTGTAATCCAATTACAGAAGAAAGAGATGAAAAGAGCAGAGAGGGTTCCTGCCCCCAATACTAGGAATGATAATTTTAACTATACTTCTAATCCTAAATATTTTAGCAAATGAGCTGCATGAGCTCTCCATGCTGCTGACTCTTCCCCATTCCAGTCAGTTTATTGCTTGCACAGCCACACAAAGCATCCCCCTCTAAAATGGACACCTCTGTTTTAAAAGGAGCTGTTCTTTGTCCTCTCCTTTGCTACTTGATAACCCTGACACAGGCAGCCTGGGAAGAGGAAACTTTACTGCCAGCTGTCTCACTTTTATGAAAAGAAAGAGACACGGCTTCTCCATACCTTGTGTCCTTTCCTTGAGCTCCATAAGCAAGAAGGATTGCATGGCTATCTGAGCCCCAAACAAGACTACAGACAGGTTTATTTGTCCACTGATTACCACCCATTTGTCATGAATTAAGACAGGGACGGACGAGCAAGTTTATTTTCTATTCTAGCCCTGTTACTTCCCTGAAGATTTTCACTCTGTGGGGAGATGGAGCACGTTTTTCCCTGAGTATAAGTTTCAAGCACAAACAGGAGGAAAGAGTGCCCTTCAAAACTCTGGGGACGTACGTCAGAGCTGCTTTGAAGTTATGATACATCCTTTTCAATCCCATGCAGGTGCCACAACCCTGGGGTCCTGCGGTCCCAGGTTAGCTCAAACCTGGTGCAGCTCTATTAAGCAGAGCTGAGCTTGTGCCTCTGTGGGCAATGACAAGCAATGACGTTCTGTATGACCCGAGGCTCAGCCCTACCTTTTCCTTTTTGGGTTTCTTCTCCCACCTATTTGGGCTCTGAGTTTCCCAAGGCAGAGGCTCCTCTCCCAAGCCCATGGAGTGTTCTCCACAGAGGTGGCTCAGTACAGGAAGGAAAAATTATTGCAGTGGAGAGGGAGCAACTGCAAGCCCAGTCAGAAAGAAAACTGCTTATTTTCCTTTGGAAAAAGCCCCACAACATCAAAGGATTTTAATAGTGTTTAAGTAATGCTTTTTAAAATGTGAAGATACTTGTTTTCTCAGTCATTTGTAACAAAACCTATTACACTTGTGACAGTGCAATCCATCATAAGCACAATGAAACATGTAAGGTGGGAGGAGGAACTTATGACATGTTTTTAATAGACATTTCTTCCCTTCCCCCTCCAAACTGAAGGTATTTGTTATGACTTTTACTTAAAATGGGGAAAGAGGAGAGGGAGGGGAGTATGTTTTGAATTCGCTGGAGAAGAAGGAAGATTTGTTTTATTTTATTTTAGTAGCTCCAGGCTGCCTTTGAGTAACTAGGTATTACAGTCCTGGTGCATCTCTAATTAATAAGATCAACTGCCCCTGAATTTTCTTTTACAAACTAATTTAGATATGTCAAGGCTGCAATTATTTTGAGAAAGATCTGACTCCTTGCTTATTCATCTTTCCTCCTGCTCCATGAGAAAATAAAACCGTCAGCTTAAATGCCCTTTGAAGTCTGTTTTAGGTACTTGATTGAAAATTAAATACTGCCTTGCTGCTGTTAAAAGTGGTCAAGGTTCCCGTTCTTTTTTCTTTTTCCCTCACCGCCACCCTACAATTTGCAAAGGATAATGAACCCTGGGATCTGGCTTAGTTCCAGATACAGCCTAGCACTGCTGTGACCATCTGGGCCCCTACCCCCATCTGTTATGGACATCACGGGTGAGATGCTGGCACCACTGGGGTCAGCGCAAAGCACCTGGCTCTGCTGCGCCTGGCATGGGAAGGGTCTGACCCTGCAAGGTGCCAAGTGTCCTCTGGCTCCAGCTGACTTCTCAACCCCATACAATCAAGCTCTCCCTTAGTCCCAGAGAGCCCTTGGATTTGTGGGGAATGGCTCTGAAAACTCATAAAGATCAAACCGTTTATTGGGGTGAGTGGTTTACTTTTATTTGGCAGTGTTTGTAGAGCTCGGGCACCAGGCTCATATTATAAAAGTTATTGCATGTCAGGTGCCTCCCAAAATCCTGCTCCAATAACCCCTTCTTGCTGGAAGCCTCCTGAAAGAAAGAAATGAGGCAAGGGAGAGGAGAAGGAGGGAGAATTTGGGCTCACACTTGTTAAATCCTATCAGTGAAGCTTTCATCCCTTGGCTGAGGTTGTGCATCTGGAATAGTCCCCTTGGGATGCTGAAACAGCAGGCTGAAACAACAGGCCCAGCCTGGGCTACACATTTCTTCCTTGTAGGAATGGTGCAACGAGGCAGAGCAGCAGTTCCCTGACCAACACAAGAACTAGATCCACCAGCAGAAAGAAAAGCTAACCATGCCTGGGTTTTACAGGAAGGTCTAGTTTTTGTTAAAGAAGAAGTTGAGCCCCTTTAAATGAAGAAAAGTGGCCTGGCTGTGGTTTTGTTTTGGTTACTCAAACTGGGTTTCCCATACAGGCAGCACGACTTCACAGTGTCCCGCCTGCCACAGAGGAGAAATGTTTTCCCCCTTCCTCCCTCCCCCTCCTCTTCCCTACCAAATTCAAGCAGGATCAGCAAAAAGCCTGGCAGGAGGGACACTAGCAGGCAGGCAATTCTCTGACACCCCATTGAGCATCCTCCATCCTAACCCCTGCATGGTGTGGTTTACAACTTAGACTTTATTATCTGCTGACAAACGAAGACTTTTCTGGAAAGCAAGCTTTTTTTTCCCAGAAGCTGACAGAGCCTGACCGGAGCATAGCAAGCTCTCAGCAGAGCTTTAGCTGTGCCAATTCATTTATTCGGAGGTCTCAAGCTAGCATTACATCCTAGGTGATCATAAATGCCGTCTGTCTGGAGTGGCGAGAGGGGAATTTCTTGCCCAGTGCTGTCTAGACCAGGGTTTGTCACGGAGAGAAAGTCACAAAGGGGACACTGTGAAAGTGCTCTACGTGGCGGTGCCATCGTGGGGGCATTCTGGACACATCTGAAGGGTAAACCTGGCATCTGGCCCACCTTAGGGTTGCTGGAAGTAACTGGAGAGCTGCCTTTCAGTGATCTCTGAGAAGCTCATAACCTGAATGAATGTGGGCCGCTGGTAGCCAGATACTAAAACACACTTTGGGTTTTTTTCCCTTTAAACTCAAAAGTTTCAAGGCTGCATTAAGGTGTAGAGGAAGGACATAGCTGTAAGAAAAACACGGTTTTTTCTCTTCAGTCCCAGACTGATGTTTTACCTGTGTCCAGCTCCACATAAGAAAGTGGGAGAAGTAGATAAGAAATTAATACGATATACATGTATATTTGCATAGCCATGTATACAAAATGCCACCTGTGTAACATCCATACCCACTTGAAACTGAGTTAAATGTCAGATGTGCTGTAAGATGTGTTACCGATGCAGAGGGCACAGTGAGCTGTTTCGTAAACCCTGATCATAGCAACCACTCTGTGGAGAAACTTAACATTGAAGGCAAGCTGACAGTCCCTGGGAGACTAAACAGTAAAGCCCTTGATGCTGTTGCACGTTTATCTGCCAAGTCTTTCTGTCATCATCATCATCATTAACTTCTGCTTGAAATTTTGTCCCTTCATGCTCTGTATTTTGAGCAAATGGCATGAGAGTATCAACTGTGTTTTTTCATGATCATGTTTTATAGCTGAAACTGCATTTTAAATACGGAAGGGGTCAGTCAAGGAAAATGTAAGTATGGAATGTGTGAAGACCACCATCAGGCATCTCTACCCTCCCACTGCACCCTTTCATGCTCTAACTCCAGTCTGGCCTCTTGCAAAGTACTGCAATATCACGTTTCCTCAAAGTCGAAGTTCTGCGAAATGAAACACAAGCCTCTTTAGATCCATTTTCACCAGTATTTGTTTCCAATTATAACAACATAGCTACTCTATTGAACATACTCCCTATCATTGTTTCTCAGTGAAGCCAACATTTTTAAGTCTGAATGTGAGTAGAAATTGATGACTTATTTATGAGCAGTTTTCAATGGGAAAACTACAGCAACTCCCTGGTATTTTGAAATGCTATCTCCCCCTTCTCCTTCCTTTCTGATGATGATTTTAGGAACTCAAACCCTAAAATTGTGGCATTTTCCTATCTGTGCATGTGGTGGTTTGCCTGCCAGATGGTTACAGAGCAGGATCTCTCACAAGGACAGGCTGCTGACACAGACCTGCACAATGTTAGAATGAAAGTGGCCCTGCAGTTTATATTACAAAGCCTTACTTTCAGTCATTTGAATCTTTCAGTAAATATTTTCCATTTTTACAGAAACATCTCTGCTTTGACCCAAAACATTCTGGGTTTTGCTAAGCCAAGCATTGTAAGCCTATGCTTGTTTCTTCTTCAAGCAAAAAAAGTGTGTTCCAAGCCCTGTGCAAAGGGTTTTCATGAACATCACTTTATTTTTACTGAAGTTGGGTAGAATACCCCTGAGCACAGTTACTCCCCTGCTTGGAGAAGCAAGTTCTCCATACTTACATGTCTAAAAAAAATCCAGAGTTAAATATATGTTGGTACATTCCTGTAATCTGTGTCTTAGGCTGTTATGTATATTATCTTTGTACATCAGACTGCACAAGTTATTTTTAAGTCCAAATTTTCTTCTCTTTATCCCATTCCAAAAACAATAAACAAAGCTCACAAGAAAAAGGAATAATAACATATAACCTCCCTGTAAACACATGGGTATCACTCCAACAGAATTTCTCTGCTGCCTAGGAGCCACCCTGGATATCACTTCCTCTTGCAGGTCACAGCACTGTGTTAGATTGGGGGTTGCATTCCAGTAGGAACCACTGGGTATTTATAGTGCTGTTCTGCACTACCTTGTAAAAGGCCTTCTTTGGCTGAAAGCTCATCTAAACCTGCAGAGACACTTTACACGCATGCAGCCCAGCTAAGTTCACAGCCGTGCTGCATAGGATGTCCATACAATGGATGTGATGTTCCTGCTGCCAGCCCTCACCTCTCAGAGCAGTTACTGGAAACCCCAGGTGGAGGGTTGTGGGACCTTTCACCTTGAGAAACAAACAAAAAAATTCTATCCCTTGCAGTTCTAGGAAAGAGGTGGGGACCCACTGCAGACCCGTTGCAGCAGAGGAGCCAAGCACCCAGTAAGAACCCAGCAAGCCACAGCACCTTTCCGCCTCATCCAGGAAAGGTGCATTTTTGAAGCCGTATTTAGCAGATGTTGGCTGCGGCGCTGCGGCAAGATGCACACTGGACAAAAATAGCTGCGATCATGTTTCCTTCTGCTGGCCTCGTAGGTTGGGGGATGTGGGAAGATTTCTCTCTCTGCTGGGGTCACAGCAGGGCAATGTTTGTTGTCTTCTGCCTACTGTCATGTGCCCCATAAAGCCCAAAAGAGGCCTTCTCTCTATTGAAAGAAGTACTTGGCATATTTGGAGCACATGCTGACACCAGTTGCTTTTCAAAGGCTCTGTAAATTCCAGCTCACTCTTCTATCCAATTTTCCATTCAGAGACACAGCAAGGGGCATTTGGCAGACCATGAAATAAAACTGCACGTGCTGTAATCCTTTTCAGGGTGAGGCTCAAGCTCTCACTCCCTCTCCCCCCTCCTTCTCCTTTTCATTCCCAGTCTCTTTCTATACAAGTGTGACCAACTACAGGAGCACCTTGCTTGGATTAGACAAGGTCATGGAAAACGCTTGGAAAATCTAGGGCTTGTTATGAGCTCAATGAGCAGTGATACTGACCTTACCAGTTTTAATAGCACCAGGGGTTTAATTCCAGCCTATGAGCTATCTTTTGTTTTCTCCCCCTCCTTCCACTGCTAGCCAAGGTTAACTCTTTGCAGGCTTGGGAAAGGCTACTTTGTCAGCCATAACACAGTGTCTAAATCACTTGTACTGTACTTGTGGACAGGCAAAACAGGCAGTTCTTTGATGTGTGCCTGAGCCTAGAGGGGTTTGCAACAGATGTGCCAACACCTTCAGTGTATTCCTGGAGTAATTTGGTATTCCCTTCTTGGCACTGAAGGAGCCTGCTGCCCCACTCAGCGTAGAAACCATGAGAGCAAAAAGAATGTTCCTTGGCTCCAGTGCCTCTCAGGTCTTACTCTGCAAGGGGACCTTTAGAGTGTACCAGTGCAAAAGTGTGCAGAAGGAAGGCACGAGGCAGTGGAAGTGATCCTTAGGAAAATCAAAAGGATAGGGGGGAGACTTCATGCCAATAACTCGTGAGCTTTAGGGACCAAACCTACTTAGTTATTTTAAATTGGCTTTGTTCCATTGACTTGGTTTCTCACTTATGCGTAGCTTTGTGTGTTTCCAGATCCTTTAATTTTAGGCCTCTGAGAAAAAAAAAAAAAGAGGAAAAAAAAATGTCTAGCTGATTTCCCAGAGTCTATTTTCTTGAGCAAGATTGCTGTTCCAAGTGCCTCATGGGTCAGTACTGCTGGCTGTCAGTTTGCTCCCCCTTTTCCTCCTCTCCCCTCCCACCATCCACCAGCCACTAGCTCCCATT
>WAAG01028282.1:1440-28379 GCA_013390105.1 Tichodroma muraria | reverse complement strand
TTCATGATTTCATTGCAGGTTGCAAATCTGGCCTGTTCAATCTCCAATAATGAAGAAGGTGTGAAGTTAGTCCGTATGGCAGCCACACAGATTGATAGTCTGTGCCCACAGGTGAGTGAAGAGTCCTGCTAAAAAGTACACGAGAAGTCTTTTAGCACTTGAAAGCATTAGAAGAAGAGCACAGCCTTGTCTTTGTTGTGGGATTGTTGCCTGATTTCCACGAACTGTGAAAAATGCACCCATATCTTATTCGTATCAAATGGGTTGTAATGCTGTATTTTTAACGCAGTCCATAATCTATTTGCTCTTTCCCTTGGGGAAAAAAAAAAAAAAAAATTGCCACTCCTCCTCTAACAAATGGGTTTGACTAACAGGTAATTAATGCTGCACTGACATTGGCTGCCAGACCCCAGAGCAAAGTAGCCCAGGACAACATGGATGTGTTTAAGGACCAGTGGGAGAAACAGGTGCGAGTTCTCACTGAGGCCGTCGACGACATCACTTCAGTGGATGATTTCCTCTCGGTTTCAGGTACTGGAGTCAAGAGACTTTTCTAAAAATATACTCCTAAATTAAAGTATTGGGTCAGAGTGGATAAAAGCTATAAATACTAAAGCATCATTTATCCATTGGACTGTTGGAATGCTGACCTTCTGTACTCAGCAGGGCCAGCCACACCATGTTAATTAATCCCTGGTAGCTCTTCACCTCCCAGAAAATAGCACCTATTTGTGCTTCTATTCCTAGGGAAGCTTTGTTTCAACAAAAGCTTTGTTTCAGGCATAAAGTAGGATTTTGGCCACCTTCTAAAAATGTCTTCCAGACTTGTTACAGGCTGGGAGTATTTGTAGAAATCGTTGGAATCCTTGTGCAGCTGTGGGCAAGAGGAGGAAAGGTAAACTTTACAGAATCACAGGATGGTTTGGGTTGGGAGGGTAAAGAAGAGATGGAAAAAGGACGACACTGACCCTGTGCCACAGTCTTTTCTCCATCCTCCTGGTAAAGTGCTACAGCTTGTGTCAGTATATTGTTATCATTTGATCATACCCTCAACGTATGACTGCAGTGATCGCTGTAGTTGCAGAGTGGTGCATGGCTTGGGTTAATTTCTGCTGCAGAAAACTCATTTTCCTATTTCTCTTAGAAGGGTGAATTTCATGGTTGTGAGTAAAGGCATAGAACGTGCCAGCATTCTATGGGTTTTGCTTACTCAAATGTCTCAGAGGAGCTAAACTTCATGAGACAGTCTGGCCAAAATGTTATGTTTTGTTCTACGTTATTTTCCTTGATATTTCCTAAATTTTCCAAAAGAAGTTTATAAGAAAAAAAAAATATTGAAAGAAAAAATATTTATCCTTTAAAAAAATCCTTTATTTTCTTTTTTGCCCTCTTTATCTTGTTTGGTTGAATCCTGCCACCCTTATTAACAGGGAAATGGTTTGGTTTAGTTAATTATACTCCTCTGTTCAACAGCCCTGCAAGTGTTTCCTGGAAGCCATGGCAAGAAGATGAAAATGAGCTCTCTAAGGGTACTTCAGAATATGGGAGCACATTGATTTTTATTTGAGATTTGAAGGTGACAAACTCCTTCTGGCAGAACTAGTTCTAAGAGAAAGGGATGGCCAGGCTGTAAACTGCAGACCCAGTCCATGTGCCAGAGTTGGAAATCTGGCTCAAATGGCCATGCTCTTCTTTGTTTGAGGACTCTGCTTACTCCAGGTGCTTGTATCCATAAACCAGAAGTAATTTGAATGGATGATGGGGTTTTTAATTTCTTTTTCATAAACCCTGATTCCTTCAGAAAGAGTTTTGACTTAAATCTAAACTGTCCAAGGCAACTGAGAAGTATTATTTCTGTGAAGTTTAGATTCTTTTTTCCTAATTCTTTGCACAGACATCTCTGTTTAACATGAGGAAACAGAAAGCCTGGTGCTCTTGCTGTAAAGCTTGGAAGCCTCAGCTTACACAGAGTATTTTTATTTTTGGATGTTAAACCAGTAAAGCATTCAAAATGCCACTATCTGGTTAAATGTACCTCCTGAAATGACACCTCCTCCTCTTCATATTGACTGTCACATTTGATGGTATGTTTTAATGATTTGGTGGCTACCAGAAGAAAGCCGACCATAATTTTAAGAAGTTATTTCATGTTCCAAATGCACTGTCCGAATTCATATGTCACTTCTTGTTGGGAAAAATTTGTTTGTGCCATGGTAAAAGCAAATTGGTGACGGTGAAATGGAAACAGTGAAGAAAAATTTTAACAAAGCACTACTTTTTCATTCTGAGTAGGGAGTGTTTTAAACAAAGAATTTTGCCTTGCAAGTTATTCAGATTCACAGCTCAGGGGACTTTCAGTTTCCATCCAAAGTTGTTGCAGTGTAAAATTTGACATCATGTAAAATATTTCTGAAACCCTCAAATGATCCAACCTTGGAATTTTTAACTGTGAAGATTAGTGAGTCATTCTTTTTAGTGGCAAAGGATAATTAACAAAAAACAGTTGGTGAACTGATTAATTCTGTTTTACTACTACTACAAAGGACAGCATTTCATTTCTGGTTTCGAGATGTCTCTAGCAGAACATCAAGGTGCTCTTTAGAATCACCGAGTTTCTCAGACTGAGTTTGGTCAAATGCGAAATTCAGTCGTGGTCTTACTAAAATTATTTTTGACTCTACTGACTGCAGAGAAAAGATGCCTGACCTAGTCAGAGTCTTCTTCATGCTTCCACATAATTTGTATGTGAGAATACTACATAAATTCTGATGCTGCAGTACGTGAGAGTAGATGGCCTGATTCAGAGCCAGAAAAATAACAATGCATCTCCCAAGAATGCAATAAAGGTGCTTGATATCACCTCCTCTGAGCAGAGTCACTTTTGTCATCTCTTGCTTCAGATTATGCCAAGTCACATATAATTATAAGTGTGTCTAATTAGAAATTCCCAGCTCATTCTCTGGCATAGATGGGATGAGGGAGATGAACTGCTCATGCCCAAGTTCTGTGCTATCTACAAAGGCCATTTGCTGTTGTCCTTTCAATGTGATTTATTTTCTTTTCTGACTTACTTAGGCAAAAATGAGCCAAACGTAATAAACATTTATGGAAGAGTGTAAATTGACCTTCCGAAAATTGCCCAAGTATTTATTAGAGAATATACAAAATATTTGACTTCTTTCCCTTTTGCGTTCATTTTAATTACAATTTCATCATGATAAAATTCAGTGTGATGTTTGAAATTAATCTGACTGGTTTACAAGGGATTGCAGTTGGGACACACAGTAGAGGTAAGATGATGTAGCCCAGTCTCTACTAGGGATATATATCACACAGATTTTTACTATTACGTGACAATATCACTGAAAGGCTTTTGTTTTGCAGCCTGGATAAAGGTAGATATCAATTTTTTAACATACTGACATTTGCCCAAATCTGTAAGCTTTGCTGTCAGGAAGAGCGAAATTGAACGAGCTGTATTTTTAACCTGAATTCCAGAAAACCACATCCTGGAAGATGTGAACAAGTGCGTGATTGCTCTGCAAGAGGGGGACGTGGACACGCTGGACAGGACCGCGGGTGCCATCCGGGGCCGCGCAGCCAGAGTCATCCACATCATCAACGCAGAGATGGAGAACTACGAGACGGGGGTTTACACTGAGAAGGTGCTGGAAGCTACCAAACTGCTCTCTGAAACTGGTGAGTTTGTTGAAATGCTGAAAGAATTGTTGAAATGCTCTTATTTGGTCATTTAAAAATTTCTGTTGATTCTCTGAGATCTCGGCTCAGAGGGAAATCTGTTCTTGAGAACAAGGTACAAACAAATAAATTCACAGCCGTGAGTGTTTTTTTATTCCCTACTCAGTGCTGTTTCAGAAGTCATACTGACAGGAGCTATATAAGAGAAGAGATTCAGTAACACATCAAGACTAGGCCACTGCATCAAAGTTTCTATGATTTGAATAAATAATACACAGCCTTTTCTTCTGAGTTGATTGATTATGTATTGCGCATCTCCAGAACATCACTGCAAACATTACTCTTTGGTCTGTGCAGGTAAATGTACTTGTTGATGACTGAAATGTTGCTAAACAAAACAAATTTTAATTGGAAAATGCATATAAGCAACTAAAAATGTACCACCTGATTGAAAAAAAATATAGAAGTCTGAGAGATTGTATAAAATATGTAGATTATATAAAAGTAGAAAAGTGCTAGATTGATAGACTGGGAAGAAATATTTTTGTGGTTTTTTTTTTTTTTTTTTTCAGTCTGTTTTCCCCTTGCCAGAGCAGGGATTGGATTCATCTCAGTGTAGGTGATTAGATCTGTGCTGGTCATTTTAAAGCCCTTTATAACGATGCTCTCAATAATTCAGTGCAGGCAGTGCTACCAAGTGCTCTCATCTGAAAGCAGTGGGTTTGGGTGGTTTTGGGTGAATCACGCTGCAAATTTCGTTGACTTCACAGACTGGGTCTCCACACACTGATCAGGTGCCCTGGTAGGATAGAGATGCACGAATTGTGGGTGTCTGGAAGTGTCTGAGCTGATCCTCCCCTGCCTGATTGCACTTGTTCATCTGAGGTTTAAAACCATCAAGATTATTTTAGAAGGAACAGATGAAAATTGCACCAGTTGAGGACACATCAAATGTGACTTTTGGACTGAGAGCCCAGGAATTGCCCTGTGAGATGGAAAAGCAAAAGCTGTTCTAGCTCTGCAGTCTCTCTGTTCGCTTTGAGAACAGGAATCAACAAATAAACTAAAAAATCTGATATGGGGATGATTAAATATTACTCGTGGTATTGTAGCCCCTAGTTTAATGTCAGCCTATTTTTACTACCCAACAAGAGATCAGTGGAATAAGTACTGTAAATTTAGTTTCTTTTTAGAAGTTTATGAGCTGGTTTTATGAATTCACAGAAGGAAAATAATCTGTTCAGTTTGGCGTGGTAAAATATTTTGTTGCACGCTTCTGTTAAAGTCGTCTTTTGGTCCAGGAGGGGCTATGAGGAATTCTTCCTACCATTAAGATTTCTTTATTAAGCAAAACAAAATGTATCTTCGAGCTTTTTATTGAGCTAAAATTTGTGACCCAACATTCTACGATTTTTTTTATTAAATATTTTTCAACAGGCAGGTATAAAGTGACATTATATAGCTCAATAATATGCACAGCAAATACTTATATTCCATATTTAATTCGCTTTTTGATATAATTTTAATTATAACTAAGTGCTGTAAACTCTGGACTGAGTGCATCTTGACAACATCAGTTTTTTTATGAACAAGTCCCTGTTTCTCCGCATCAAAGTTTTTACTTATTTTTTTATTTTATAAAGTGTAAATAAACTTGGGAGTATTAAAAAATTAAAAGATTATGTTTACAATATTAAGAACTTTATATCACGTACAAACAGTGTAGCAGTAGTTCAGGGGACAGAATGGGCCCAAATTCAATGAAGCTGATGAAGCTTAAACAATTTCTGCCAGTTGTGAATGTGGATCATTAATATTAGAGCACAGTTTCTCTCTGCAGCTTTTCAGGCCATTTACGAAGGCATTGATTATGATTTCTGTATGATTAAAAGAAGCAGAATTAACTGACTCATTTCATCACCTTAGAATGAAGTGGTTAAAGTGGAATTTAGACCCCCCCCGTGCTGTTCTGGAATCACCATCCTTGGGAGTGTTGAAGAGCCCTGTGGATGTGGCACAGGGTACAGTGGTGCACGCAGTGGTGCTGAGGAATGGCTGGACTCCATGGTCTGAGAGGTTTTTTCCAACCTCAGTGATTCCATCATCTGGGTACCTATGAGAGAAGGGCGGGAAGGAAAAAGAGAAGAAAGAAAAGGTTAAAAGCAAGGATGGAGGCAAAGGGAAAGGGAAGGAAGGAAGAGGAAACAGAGCAGAATTGCTGTTTGAATATTGAGATCTCTCATCCTGCTCGGTACCCAGAGTGGCTGAGGCCAGCTGAGACTTCTCCATTGCCTTCACTGAGGAGGAGACTGAAGCGTACTCAGCAGTTACTTCAAAAGCTGTGAAAACTGAAGGCAGGAAGCCTGTGCTTCTAAACAAATAGAAAGAATTGTTCCCAGAAAGAAATCAAGGAACACGCAATGAGGCCAGATCCTGTTTTCCAAGATTTTTGAGGTTCAGGAAGGAGAAAATGCCATGACCTTCTTTAAAGGTCAAGAGGGTTGGATTTAAGCTGGGAAAACTGGAGTAGACTTTGCAGGGTTGTGATGAAAGGAAGTGAATGGGAAATGGAAGGGATAAGAGCAGAACAAGTAGGACCAGAACTGCCTGGGAAAGGCTGTGAAAACTTCCCAACAAATTTTTTTTTTTTTACTCCAGTTTGCACTGGGCTGTCTGGAAACCATCCTGGAACAGCACATACCGTACTACTTGGGTTACTCCTGTGAAGGACACTGGAAATTTGAAATCGTCTGATTCACACCAGAAATTGGAGTTTCAGCTTTTAGCATGTTTTAAAAATATCCCAGTAACTTTGTAACTGGCTGGTTTTAAGTAGGTCACTCCGACTTCTGTTTTGACACAAATTTTTTATTTTGTCTTTATCAGAATGGACTAAAGTTGAAAATCAGCACTACTGGCAATTCAGCAATAAGCCTGTGAGAGTTTTATCAGTGTGAGTAGGGCAAACTTTAAAGATATTTATCACTAGGAAAAGGCAGCTCAATGATGTTATCTAAGCTAATACTAAAATGTGGGAAAGATGGATTTTTCAGCAGTGATATGAAGGGAAACAAAATGTAGAAGCAAGAAGATGAATTTTAGCATAGCTGTAATCAAAAAAAAAAATCCCATATTGAATCTGAGGGAGAGCTAAAAGATGCGAAATGGAGCCTATTTAAAAAATAAATGATGTTAAATTCATGTTTTATGGGTGTTCAGGTAGTTATAGTAAAACTTAGAGGTACCATCATCCTGAGAACATGAGATCATTTATCCAAGAGTTTTGATCAAATTATGACTTCTGTTCTGCAATGCACTGTAGCATTTTCTTTAAAGTTTTGCTAAACTGAAATCCAAAGGTCAAGGTGCCACCAACAAAAAAAAAAAAGTAATGCATTATTAAAGTAAAGGTATTTCACAAAAGGACCAGAGAACACCCAAGACTGTATTTCACTACCGCTTGATCCAAAGAATTTTTAACCAGAGAAACTGATCAATATACAGAGGAATACACTAAGAAATCATATAAAATGCATTATAAAGCAATTAAATGAGACAAAAGAGATGAATAAATCATCACTGAAGCTCAAAAGCTGAAATGCTAGTTCTTTTTCTCTCCACTTTTAGAGTTTAGAAATGGATTATAGTGCTAAAGGAGAATATAACGTAATTGATCTAGACTTTCAAAGGCTTTTCCTAACATCCTGCACATGCAGCTGTTTGGCAAACGGGTAACCATGGGGTGAGTGTTAAAGCCTTTAATGGATTAAGGGCTGGTGACGAGGCACCAGCAAAGCACAAGTGATCATTTCTGAGCAGGCAGAAAGGGAAATCTTGTGACTCTTCAGGGTCAGCGCCGTGGCTGGGGTACGATGCATTCATTAACAGGTGAACGGGCAGCAGCAAAATTTGCCAAAAGGAAAATGCTGTTCGGGCTGGTTGGGAGAGAAAGACAACACTAAAAGATATTTTTATTTAATTTCCCTAGGTAAATGGAACAATTAAATCTGTATTATCTGCATTGACAGAAAGGTTCTGACCTAATTCATCATCTCAGAAAAACTGTGGCATTGTAATGGGCATCTGAGAAATCATACTTTTTCCATGCTCAGCAGTGCTGGAGATGTTATGTTGTGTTTATAGGAGGATATTCACTGAATACCCCAAGTAAATATTTCCACTTTGTTCTCCATGACCTAAAGATCTTCCAAAAATGGAAGAAGGTCAAGATAGAGATTACATAATCAATGAAAATTCAAGATTTAGATGTGAATTAACTTATTAAGAGATTAAAAAATACGAGGGTTATGTATCTTGGATGTGCCAGACACCTTGTATAATGAATAGTGAGTTAATATAATAGAAATGCCCATTTTCATAAACCAGCATTGTTTAGTCACTGTTCAAATCTGTTCTGGAAAACATTTTGTGCTCTTAAAAGAGATTTTTTTAAAATAAGGAGGGTGGTGATGGAAGTAGAAAGAAATTTACCAGGTCTAGAAAATACAGGCAGAGAAATGGAATGAATATCCATCCACCAACTCCAACAGAATGTTTTGTGAATACAAGTGTGAATTGTACAATAATGTTTTAAAATAAAAGCACTGGTATTCCTTGCATCCCCTTGCCTACGCACACCTACATATTGATATACACAAACTTATAGCTAAGCCAGGAAGGGTGGTTTGCTTCTTACATAACCTACTTGGTGTCCAACAGTGTGAGACTGCTTTCTTGAGGGAATTTTCTGGAGTTTTCTTTCATTTGAAACATTAACCTGAAGGGAGTTCTGTTTGGCAGGAATAGTATTTTGGGGGTGCTCACTGTGTGTAGTCTTACACAGGTAGACAGGGGAGTGAGACAGCTGAAACTGGGGAGATACAAATGTCCCTGCAGCTGACATTTGTTATCCTCTGTCTACTTTGGGATGTACCTGGCCTTAATCAGTGGCCTCCTGTGCTGGCCAGGAGGCAAACAGCATTTATCTGGCTTCTGCCCTGACATTTATCTTCCTGTGAGTGGCAGTTCAGTCAGGACAAAGTTTGAAGGTGTGTTTTTCCTTCTAGTTTGTGTCCCTCTCTCCCAACACTTGGTAACATAGCTCCAGACAATGCTATTAGTTTCTCTAATGTCCATCTCCCCTGGGCTGCACATGGGCAAATCCATTTCTTCCATTCCCCCGTCAATCTGCTTGGTTGCATAAACCCACAGATGAACTTGGAGCCTTCTGGGAAGTACCAGAAGACTTAACACAAGTGGGCAAAAGGGTCAGGACTTGGCCATAAATTCAGGGAAGCCTGAGAACATTGTTTTTATGGGCTGTGGCTAAATCAGTGTTTGGCAGTGAAGGCTGATTCTTCCTGAAAGTCTTGTGTTCACTGCAAACTGCTATAGGGTGTGGATTCATTATTTTACAGGTGACTTTTAACCATTTCATCAGGAGAAAAGTGAATCAGTAAATAGCAGGAAGGGAAAAGATGGTCCCATGGATTGGACAGTGATGTTTCATCCTTCTCTGTGCCATAGCACTCTGCCCTAATTTTGCTTTTCCTGTTTCCTGAGTCACCAGTGTGAGACACACGGGGTGTGATACCCAAAACAGAGCTGGGGAAGGGGCTGGAGCACCAGGAGAGGCTGAGGGAGCTGGGAAAGGAGCTCAGCCTGGAGCAAAGGAGGCTCAGGGGGGCCCTCCTGGCTCTGCACAACTCCTGACAGGAGGGGACAGCCGGGGGGGTCAGGCTCTGCTGCCAGGGAACAGGGACAGGAGGAGAGGGAACGGCCTCAGGCTGGGCCAGGGCAGGTTTAGATTGGATATCAGGGAAGGTTTTCTTTGCCCAAAAGCTTGTCCAGCCCTGGCACAGCTGCCCAGGGCAGTTTGGAGTCCCCATCCCTGGAGGGATTTAAAAGCTGTGTGGATGTGGCACTTGAGGACAGGGGTCAGTGGTGGCCTTGGCAGTGCTGGGAGAATGGTTGGACTCCATGATCCGATGGATCTTTTCCAACCCAAACGTTTCTGTGATTCTGTGATGTGTAATGTTTCAGTAGACTTTTATAAAGCTTTTTCTTTTCAGTTAGCAATATAATAGTCATGACTGAAATGTAAATTATGTGATATGAGACCAGGACTTAAAAACAGTCTGTGAAGTATTTAGAATCTTCCGATAAGGAATGTACAGTTCTTCTAGAAACAGGCTTTGACAAACACTTTGAGCTAAATAAGGTGTCATATTTCTTTCCTTATTCATCCTTCAAACAAACTGTGAGAAACTGTGCTGTCTTTGACAGAGGATATCAGGTATCCCTTAGAAATGACTTTTTAAAACCTGTTTTAAATACTTGAATTTCCCAGTACTCTGCATTCGTTCTTCAGTTAAGTAAATTAAAAAATTCAAAAAAAAAAAAAAAAGCACCACACAAACACAAAAAACAACAGAAGAAATTTCATCCAAAGCCTTGAAATTTTTAAGCTGTAACTTTGTGTATTTTATATACTAAAACATCTTTAATCTGGATAATGGCTGAGCTTTTATTCTAAGAGAACATCTTTTTCTTTTGTAATGGACCATTTCTAATGTAATGGATCATTCATGGGTTTTTTTTTCTTTTTAGTCTCCCCTGATAACCTTAAGTTTACAATCCTGCCCGTCATTCTAGATAATTTTCTTGCTTTATGTGACACTAACAGCTACGATGTTTAGGAGAAGCACAGACAATTCCAGGGATCCTGAAACTTTTAGCAGTGTAGTAGTCCAAACCTTTGGACTGCCATGTCATTCTTGAATAATCTTACCTAAAACTGACCAGAGTTTTAGGGCTTTAGCCATTTAAGGGCCATGTAGATGAGGTGATTGGCACCTTAAATGATGTGTCTCTATCAAAATGGCCTAGGGAGAATCAGTTTTCATAAGGACAGGTACAAATTCTTGGAACGAATGCAGAGCTGTGGGGGCCGGCCAGAGGGCACAGCTGGCTGCAGTGGGTACAAGAGATCACTTCTCTGCAGCTCAAATGTCTGGTTTGCCTGAGGACAGTCTGGCTCTAGGGAACGACCCCTGGTCTTTGAGAAGGGTGCTTCCCTTGGATCCAAATCCCTGGATTCTAAAAAGAGTCAGATAGGTGCTCATCTTTCCAAAATGAAACTCTAAGAAGTAGTTTTCCCGGTGCCTTTCAAGAATTGCCTTCTGGCCAGAAAAGTGCCCCAAAGATGAGACCCCTGGGAACCCTCCAGTTCCAGTGAGATTGGGATGGAAAGAAGCCACGTTGTGCTCAGCCTGATTCAGAGCCCAAAGTGTGCCAGGATTTGGTGCACAAATGGGGTTGATTTATGCCTAAGCTTGGTTTTCTAAAGCAGACATCTGGTCTAAGCCAAACACCTCCCTCTCTCTTTAGTGGGCAGAGGAAAATGAGATTTTTATCCAGCTGAATGTGAGTCTTTAAAGTAGGGTAGGTGTGATTAATTGTCTCAAGGAAGCATCTACTGTTCTCTGCCTGGTATAAGGAAAGAGATTTAAAACTTTCAGTTGTATGATGTGAGACAAAACCAGACCAAATTTCCTGACTGCCATTGATGCTACTCAGAATTAGAAACCCATGCACCTGAAAGGCCCTTGACCTTTATTGCTTTTTCTGTGTCTTAATTATCCCATTCTACATTTGTGAACATTCACTTAAGATCTGAGGAATCTACTTAAGATTCTGAGGAATTCAAGTTCCTAAATAATAAGGCCATAAAAGTCCAATAAATCAGCAAGGCATTCATTTAATCTTGCATGTTAATGAAACTTTTTGTTCTAATGCTATGAACAAGAACGCCCAAACATTTTTTTAATTTTTATCTCAAAAATTTTATTATGTAACATAGCATTTCTCTATCAGGGATCTTATTGTTCCCATATCACTAAACAAAATTTGCAGTGATGTTTCTAAGTACAGAACCTGCAGTACAAACTGGTTGCCATAGGAGAAAAAGTCAACAGGGAGCAAATTTTTAGGAAACAGATAATTACTTGATAATTTTAATATGTAGGAGATATGGGTGGCTAGGAAATAAACAAGAGCTTTAGAGAAAATATTTTCTTTGTGGAACAGAGTGGTTCACAAAAAGTACAAGGTTGATCAAGGCATGAATTCACACATGGTAATGTGTTGGATTTCTATTATGCATCAGAAAAAAAAAAAAAAGTACAATTCAAAAGAATTAATCAATTGATAAAATGGAAGTAATTTCAACTTTGCTGATTCCCAGTTTTTCTCCAGCAGCCATTCAGCCTAGATTTTGTTAGCGTGGGTCTTGCTTTCAGTGCCACTGGAAACCCATCCACAGAAAGGCTTTAAAATCTTTATTTTGTTGGAATGACAAGTCAGTGAATTAGAAATGTTGCTATTAACTTGGGACCTGATTCTGTCAACATTTATGCAGGTGCCTAATTAATTCATGTAGTTAGGCTGAGAGATGTTAATGGACCACATTTTTCAGTCTAGGCATGTGTGTGACTGTTTTCAAGGCCGCAGCTCAAACTAAGAAACCAATGTTTAATTTTTCCCCAGAAGTATCGATTTGCTTCTGAATCTAAAATTTATAGCCAATTTCTCTGTACATAATAAATGAATCATTTTCTGTCTGATGCATTTACAAGTTTTGACTCCAGATTCAAATGCACGCCGTTGCCTGAATTTTGCTTGTGGTTCTTTCACCTTTGGCACAGGAATATCCTTCTTTGTGTGGTAAATAATAGAGAAGAAAGACTGGGGGTGTTTTATTTCATGGAGCTCAATAAGCTTAACTGGAGAATAATACATTTCTCGACTCAATTTTCAGTTTTCAAAAATTTCACTGCATTAAATGACAACATATTCTTAGAGAAGCAATAAGTAATAGCCCCCTATTAAAGGTGTTTTTTTCTTGCTTGTCCAATCAAAAGTGAGTACTGATGTAAAAATACGATTGGCAAGCAAGCAATTCATAAAGCAGTTTAATATCTATTCCCATTTTGAAACAGCAGATAAACATTTAAATTTAAATTTAGTCTGGCTGTAATTTAGTCCCTAAATTAACATTTAAATTAGGGACTAAATTACAGCCAGGTCTGTAAAATCAGAACTGACTGGAAAAGTTTTCACACCCAGTGCAGGTAATAAATACAGTCAGGAATGAATACCTTATGTTCAGGAATATAAAAAAAAATGTAACTTTCCACCTTACAACCATTTATTTTGAATTTCCTTTGTCTTGTTCTAAGAATGTCATGTTTAGCCGTGACAAAGTCCAGCTGTGTCATATCTGCTTCCTCCACCATCACTGCCCTCTCAAGGGAAATATTGTAAAAGCTTGGTGCAAGTTATTTCCACAAATCTGTTGCCTGTCCAGCATCTGCTGATTATTTACAGATAATTAAACGTTAATTGCTCCAAGTCATGTTTCATTTTATTTCTGGGTACTGAAATTATGTTGAATATAGTGTAAATCTTCTTTTTTTCCTCTACCTTTGCATGAACCTTTATGTAAGGATTATAGACCTTTATCTGAAATAGACAAGTGCTTTCCTTTTTTTTACCCAAATCCTAGAATTTTCACTATTGCTGTTTTTCTTGAGTTCTCGAAGATGGTTCAGAAATTGCTTTGATTTTTTTCTTAAGAACTACAGGGTAAATTTTACTATACTCTGTTCACTTGAACATATATGTAAAAGATAAATTTCCTTCTGCTTATGTAGATGTTCTTTAAACTGCCCATTCCTAATTCAGCCCTGTTGCACCTACTGTTAACTGTATCCAATACCTGACCACTTCTGCTAGTTAGGAAATTTTAGACAGAAGTTTAAGGTTAAATTTAATTTAACCCTAAATTTTAGGGTTCTTTACCTCCTTTTTTTTTATTGTTCTCATTATTACATCTCTAATTTTACTTGTTTTATCCCAACAACCAATATAATTTCTCTTTTGTTCTTTAGGTTTACCTGTTTACGTTGTATTTTTAATGATTGCTTTTTGATATTCAGGCTAGAGATTTCCTTATGCAATCATATTAGTCTCCTACTACACTTTCAAGTGTTCTATTAATTAAGGTAATTTGATATATGCATTTATTAAATACTCTTTCCAAAACTTCCATCTCTCTCAAACTCCTTTTCTAATTAAAATGTTTCCCCTCTTCCTGGCAATGTTTTGTTAATGTTTACTTTTTTAAAGTCTATTGTTGCTGACACTTTTTCCTGTTTCTCCAGTGTATCGCCAGGAACTTACTGAATATGATACATGATTTGCATGGAAAATACAAATCTGTTCTCTCATCTGTCTATATGAACATATAGTATATATATATAGGGATATATAAACAAGATTTTAATCACTATATCCCTTTAAAGGTTTCCTCATTTGCATCCAATGCGTAATATTTAAATGCCAGAAACAGAAAGTTTGAGCTCGTGGTTGCTGCCACTTCTTCAAAATGTAAACTATTCTTAAATCATGATTTTTTTGTGGTTTTACTTTAAGTGAGATGCTATAAAATAAATTTAAGAACATTCAGTCAAGAAGAAAATGTGGTTTCCTACCACAGTAGAAGTTCTTGTGAAAGAATGTCACTGCTCCTGATGAAAATAACACTGGAATTCCCCCTTTGTAGTCATCAGTTGGGTTCAGGTTCCCAACAAGTGCATTAAAAATAGGGTTTAGGGAAAAGATGGGCAAAAATGGTAATATTTTAACAAAATTTAAAAGGGCAGTAACTGTTTTGGGAATCATCTTTTCCTGTTCTTCTAATTATATTGCCAAATTTGTAGTCAGTGATACATATCTGGGTGCCTAAATGCAAGAATAAAAGGGATGTGAATATGATGAAAAGATGGCTATCTATAAATCTTAAATTTGACCCAAGTTCCTTAAATTCTTAAGAATTAATCCAACTGCATTTTTTTATCCAGGTTTCTAATGAAACATTGATTATGTTTATCCTCTGAGCACAGTCCTCCAATATTAATGTTAAAATTATGAAGAGGAATAAACAATTACAGGAATGTAGGTGCAGTATAATCAATGGGACCTGATGTTCACGTTTGTAGGATCGGGTTTGAGTTGTTAGAGGACTGATTTGGGGAAGAGTTGTTTTCCTGCAAACGCTATGTGCAGAAGGTGATTATACCTGCAAAGGAATCCTCTAGAAAATTTGAAGAAAAGTCTTGCTACTTCAAGCAATGCCATGAAACCATTGACAGAAGTAAATGATTGCTTTAAGTTGTAAACCACAGTCTCTAGTACTTTTACCCAATATCTATGGCTATGTTTTCTGTTATATACATGGTGATAGTGAAAAAACAGAAGATTCATTTAGGTGTCTTCACAAAAGCATATCCTTGATTTTGGATTCCCTTGTAAAATCATTATTATTTAGTATGAGCAAATTATGTAAATTAGCAGGCATAATGGCTACTGTTTGCTTTGATCACTTGATACAAATATTTGCTGTGCTCATTACAGGTTGTAAAGCTCTTAAATGAACTTTACTGACTGCTCAGGTATCTTTCAGCCTTTTAAAAGTTAGTAAATCACAGTTTTTGAAGGAAGTTTTCTATTCTTTGTTGCACAGGAGAGAATGTAGAGATGCTTATGTCCATGCTGTCAGATAAGTGCCAGAGCTGTCCCCGTGCAGGGTGGATACAAACCCATCCATGAGCCTCCCTGTGCCTGGGAATTTCCAGGGCAGCGTGTGCCGTGTCTCCTGGAAATCATCCATGATATTCAGGATATCCAGGCCCAGAGCAGCGGAAAAGTGTTCAGGAGAGAAGGTGTGTAATCCTGCTGCCTCTCCTTGTGTTTAAACGCAGTGATGCCACGTTTTGCTGAGCAAGTGGAGGTGGCCATTGAAGCCCTGAGTGCCAACGTGCCCCAGCCCTTCGAGGAGAACGAGTTCATCGACGCCTCCCGCCTGGTCTACGACGGAGTTCGGGACATCAGGAAAGCTGTCCTGATGATCAGGGTATGGAAAGCACCTGGGGAGTGAAAGTTGGGATTTACAGGGAGGTGTCGTGGAATGCAAAAGCTCCTTGGAATCAGCCTTGTGCTGTAATAAGCCAGAAAAGCTTAACATTGAAGCAGGCATGAAACAGAAGTATGTGCAACAACAAAAGAATTAGTAAATAAAGAGATGAGGTTATTTAGTAGATGAATCACAATTAGTATGTTAATCAGCTAGGAGAAGATTTGATCACAACTGCCAATAGATGCAAACTTCATTACTGTTTCCATAGTAAAAGCATTGATTTGCCAAGGTCTTCAAAGTTTGTGTAGATTTTTTGTTGTTTTGTTTATTTGGGTTTTTTTCCCTAATGTATGTGTGCTGCCTGGAATATGAGGTAGGTCTGGTTAAAATCTAAATGAATAAATTATCTTGCTGCTCCAGTGAGCCACTGCAGGGATGGTTTTGAATGTTTACTGAGGTAAAAAACGTATCATTTCAGTGTTGACTAACCAGTTGATTCAATTTGTTTAGACATCTTCTAATAAAATAAACAAACAAAAGAACACCACAGAACATCATTACTGTGATAGTAGGTGTGTGTTGCTATTCACTTTAGTCAGCAGACAAAGATATAAAAAGGAAAAATATCAAACCAAACCTGGTTTGAACATCTCTTCAGCAACTTGAAACTGTTATTTCAAACCCAAATTACCTTGAATCTGCCCTAATGAAAACCGCGTACAAGTAAAGCTATGGACAAAATCACAGAGGAAACTTTTGAGGCAAATAACAGGGCTGAAACATCAACTGACCCCTTTGAGCAAACAGGTAATGTGCACTTGTGGTTGTGAGTGTATTATGGCACTGATGTAAGACTTCAGGCAGTTGGAACACTCCAAAATAGCTCCATTTTAGTCATCTGTCTGTCACTATGTATTAACATCTACAGAAAAAGCTCTTGACAGGCTTAATTTTATAACTGCCCAGCATAAATTCCATTCTCATACCCAGTGCTCATCCCAGGTAGCCTGAATTAGTCATGGCTTGTGATGGGGGCAAACCCATCCTGATGTTCTCTGGGTGTGCAGCATTAGAGATTGGCAGCTCTTCTGGAAGGAGAGGGAAATCTTAACTTGAATTCTTTCCCTGTGAGGGTGGTGAGGCCCTGGCACAGGGTGCCCAGAGAAGCTGTGGCTGTCCCTGGATCCCTGGCAGTGTCCAAGGCCAGGTTGGATGGGGCTTGGAGCAGCCTGGGCTAGTGGAAGGTGTCCCTGGCCATGGCAGAGAGTGGAATAGGATGAGCTTTAAGGTCCCTTCCAACCCAAACCATTCCAGCATTCTGTGATTCTGGGAAAAGAAAGTTCTGCATAGTAAAGGATCTCTGTTTTCCCTTTGATTTTCCAGTTCCTTAGTCTGTAGCAACAGTTTGCAAACTTTTCTTAGGACAAGAACAACTGCTTAGCACGCTTTAATCTTTTCTAGTCACTTCAAATGGTGATTGTGTCATAGACTCAATCATCAGGTGGGATCTCATACAAACCCAGGTTTTCCCATTTCCTACACAGAGATCCAGCTTCCAGCATCCCCCTGTACATCAGAGTTATCCCCAAGAGTTTGCCATGAGATGGCCATCCTGGTGAGATGTTTCTAATTTTAAATTTTGAATTTTGAAGGCCTGATCACTTAATTTGTTGCTGCCTGACTGTTCTGTCTACCTGGAGAGCTGATCAGCAAAATCCCAAGTTACTTTTGCCATTGTATTGCTACTACTTTCCACCCGTTGTATGATATGAGTTAATGAATTCTGTTTGCCCAGATTAGGAAGATTTATTTTTGCCTTCAGACAATTAACTTATTTATGGAGCTCAGTGTAGTACTCCTTACCCAGGCAGAGAACTAAAACACATAAATGGACTCATTATCCATGTGAGTTAACTGGAAAAATCCACATATATAAGGTTACACAGACCAGAGTTTGCTGAATCAGAACCTTATTTGCTGTGGAAAACAAAATTAGTTTCACTTTGAGGTACTCTTTAACATTTCTGTCTGAACATCTCACACTGAAATGGGATGTATAATTAAAGGATGAGTATATAAAAGCCTTTAGAATATTTCCATCTAATAATCTATCAAATATTATGCACCCTTTAATTCAGGTGGTAAAACTTTTTGAGAATTACAAAAATGGAAAAAAAATCCAATCTTGCAAACTTTTGAGAGCATCTGACACAATTATTTTCAGTCAGTGATTGTTCATGTGCAAGCTGTGAAAGATTGAATTTATCTGAGTCTTCTCATCCCGGAGAGTAAATAAAGCCACTTTTTAAATTAATTGTGGTTGGTATTATTGCTTTTAGTGAGCTGAAGGAAAGGGTGGATAATCTCTGTTCTTCTCTTTTTCCTCCAAAAGGGGAGAATTTATTGTCCCTCTGGAGGAGAAAGGAGACTCATTTTTTCGTTGAGGACTATTATTATTATCTATACAGAAGAAAAATATCTTTTCCACAACTTAAGAAGTAGTATAAATGAATTTAAGAGTATGATTATAGAACCTAGGAATAAAATAGAAAATAATAACTTCATTCCAACACCATTCTTATTACTGTGTAGGGATGAAATTGCACTTTGTGTTTTCATAGCTGCTTATGAAATTCCCTCAGTTATTGTCCAGAAACCCTCTCTACAGTCAGGAGGACTTGCAATGGCACCTTTTCTCATTCTTATGCATCTCCAAGGCCAATTTACTGTTACTTACTGGTTTTAAACATGGCCTTTGCCATTAGCAACCTCTCCTTTAGAGGCATCTACACCAACCTGAGTTAGGTTTCTTTGGTTCAGGAGTGCAGTGTTGGAGCCAGTGTCCAGGTGTTCCCTCTTGATGTGTTTTAGTTCATGTTACAGAGTAGACTTTAAACAACTGTAAACTTGATCCTTTGGCTTGATTCTTGGAGATACTCTCTGGGAGCATCTTAGGACCCGAGGGAATGGCTGGAGCTGTGTCAGGAGAGGTGGAATTGGATATCAAGAAAAGGTTCTTTGCCCAGAGCGTGGTTGGGCACTGGAACAGGGTCTCCAGGGAAGTGGTCACAGCACACAGTGTTAAGATCTGGTTATTAAAATTGTTAGAGAGATGCCTCTGCCTGAATTAAGGTGCAAATGGGACCATATGCTGAAGTTGATGGTATGGATTTTATTAAACAGTAGTGTGAGGTAGAGAGAGAGGGAAAGAAAAAGAGGGGCAGGGTGGCAGGGAAAGAGAGTGACAGACACATTAAGTAGAAAATGTCACCACTCTGTGGCTCCTGACAGCATCTCATTGATCCTCTTCTGGTCTTCTCAGTGGTGAGGGTCCCCCAAAACACAGAGTTCAGTGGATTAATGTATGTTTGGGCCAGCTGGGAATGCCTGGTGCCTCCCCTGGGGGGGACAGGTTTGAAACTGTCCATTGCAGCAGACTCTGGATCTGTGGCATCGCTTTGCATCACGTGCAGTTTTCTGCTGCAAGGCCTCAGCAATGAGTCTGGGGGCTTTTTGGGGGTCTTTGATGGTTGTATGGTGGTTTGTGACCCCTCCTTTTCTGTGCCTCACATGAATGTCCCGTGGATGTGGCCGCCCCAGGGTGGGTGGGTGTTACAACTGAGCCAGTTTGTGTAAGGCAGGGTGGGTGTTCTCTCCCTCTGTCACACACTCAAAATCTCTTCTTCCCCCCATCAAACCGAGGCAGAGCTGGTTCTTCTCCCCCAGCCTTGTTTAGCTCTCCTTGCACCTCTCTTTAGACCTGGACAGTGGTACCACCTTTGCCTATGCTCCAGTTCCCATCAGGTGGCTTAACTCACAGACCATTTCCCCTCAGGAGCATTTGAACGGGGCTTTGGTGGCCACAGCTTCTTTATACAATTTTACCACAATGGCAAAGTCTTTTTTTAACAGTGTTTAAGCCATTAACCAGTTCAGTCTCTCACACCAAGCCTAACAAAGTTCAGGAAGCATTTGGATTATTCTCTCAGGGAGAAGTTGTGACTCTTGGGGGTGTCCTGTGCAGGACCAGGAGCTGGACTTCGATGGTCCTTGTGTGCTGCTTCCAATTCAGGATATTTCATTCTATTATTAACTCCATTTCTATTCTATTCTGTCATTAAGGGATTTTCAGTCCTTGGGAGAAGATCACAGCAAAAATGACTGTGGGGTCCTCAGCCCCAACTGTTTGGGAGTATTAATGCTCTTCTCCTCTGCCAGACTTGTCAGGTTTATCCACCATCACCCCTGGGGCAGCCACTGTGGTGAAATCCAAAGTGCTGCAACATTTCAGGTCCTCTGTAAAACCAGATTTGGGGCAGAATCCCATCATCTTTTGAAACATCCTATCTCCAAAGGGTGCCGTGGGGTCCGGTGTTTCCGGACTGAGTTCCTGCTGCTCCTCAGGTTGAATTTGAAGTGTGAGGTTTTACTGTAAATTGCCAAACAACTGAAGACCTGCAGTGAGAGAGGTTCTGATTGAGGCACTCAGGTGCTGCTTGCAGCTGAGTCACTCAGGCTGCAGTGGTACCAAAACAAATGTGCAGAATAGAGTGGAGCTGGATTTAAAAGCATCTCGTAAAGTCTGGGGTTTGTTTTTCCTTTGTTAGAACTAGAGGGAATTTTCATTGCAAAAAACAGAGGAATATCTTTTCATCTCTTCAGTCTTTGTCCTCATTACAAGGTTAGCTTGACTTGGTGTTCACAGTGCTGAAATTCTTGTAATTGCATCTTACAGTTTTTAAGTGCATAGCAAAGTGGGCTTTCTGTCTTCATCAAGTACATTTGATTTGGTGAAATATGAAACAAATACCATTTATAAATCTGCATATATACCATTTTATGACTTATACTTGTATAATTCACATTTTCATACTGCAGTCACAAAAGATAAAAAAAATTACATAGATGGAAGATATTTTGTTCACAGCAAGCTCTTCAGTCAAACAGCCAGAGAGATATTAAAAAAAAAATATATATTCCAATGCCTGGAAGTTGAAAGTCACCACATTCATATTAGAAATAAAACATGCATCTTAAAAAAGAAAGCATCCATTTATTGTGTGATTTATCTGGGATTGTGAAAGATTCTTCTTCACTGGAAGACTTCCTCTGAGCTAGATGAATGTTGTGTGTAGTAGAGATACTGTATTTGAAAAAAAAATGTAGTCTTAGGAAGTCTTATGCTACAAAGCATTAAAAATGCTGAAAATGGTCCATTTTTCTGCTGAAATCAATCAGTGCGTAAAACCCATTAGTTTTGAATATTACTCTAGTTTCTTCTGCCACTGGTGGCTGTCAGCTCTGTTTGGAAGCTGTCTCCAGCCTCAGATCTGTGATTCCCACGTTTGTGTAACCATAAATCCAGGTGTCCGCAAGACAGAATCAGTCTTTCTGTCTTCCAGCTCCAAGAAATGAAGTCTCAGACTCTGTTGTCTTGGAAACAAGGTTTTAAATATCAAGGTTCTGTTAGCTGTGCACAAAAATTAGAGTTGTTCTGGTATGTTTAGAAGGCCTTGCTAAGAGTAGTCCTTTAAGTCAAATTCAATACGATTTTTTTTTTTTTTTTTGGGTACCTTTGTGTCTAAACAAAAGGGAGACCCTATTTTATATGGTCTGCATCTCCAGAGGGTCAGCTAAGACAAAGCAATGGTGCAACGATGAAAAGCGTGAAAATGTTTGAAATGGCAGCGTAGGGATAAAAGTTAACCCTGCTTCTTCACCCTGATGCAAAATGCAGCTGTTTGGGGAAGAAAATGAGAGTGTAAAATTCACCACACTTGAAACCATGAAAAGAGTGAATCTGAAAGATCACTTTGAATTAGATCTCACTTGTACGGAGGGGAAATAGGAAGATGTCTTGTGCTTGTAGTGTATTGCTAACAGTTGCATTACTTGCCCTTTTGGTTTGCATATTTTCTCCAAGTTCAACATTTATACCCGTTAAATTTCAGTCTTTTAAAGACCTCAGATTTTAAGATTATGAAGGTCAAACAGTAACAGCAATACATTTTTTTCTGGATATTTCTTCAAGAATAAGTCCATGCATAGAACTTTCAGAATATTTTTTTCTTTGTAAGAGGCAGCCTCATGTCCTTACTGGTTACCGTGTTGAGATGTAATATTTTGAATATTACATCTTTACTTCAAGTCTGACTATGAAAGCCTTGGAAAGGACTGCACATTATGTTTTATAATCTTATTTATAAAACTGGAGACAGAAGAAACTAAGAGGAATATATTTGGGGTGTGAAAGGGTACTGGCTCTACCATGACCAGTGAAACTGGCTCGTTGAGTGGACTTGGAGGATAGGGAAGAGCCAGCTGATTCATTGAAGCTCTCAACCCTGTTCTTGTTCCAAACAGCAAAGCCTAGGCAGATGAAAAGCTGAGCCTTGTGATAGAAAATACTCTTTGCTCAGGGAGTTGTAGGATTCTCTTTGTAGCTTATTTGTTTATGACAGATTTTAAGATCTCATCCTGCCCTTGGGCAGCTGAGCAGAGAGAGCAAAGAGATTAAAGGTGATTGGAAAACAAGACCATTGGTCATTATTATGATGGGTACCAATCTTTCTATTTTACATGTGACAGTAGAGAGAAGGTAAATTCATTTTTCATCTGAACTTCTTCCCCTGCCTGTCCTGTTACACACACTCTTTGTGCATGCCTCCCTTCAGGGGTACAGACCGAGTTTCATTACCGCACTGTCACGCTTGGTTATTTCTTCCTCCAGCGCTCAGCACCAAAGCACATATTTAATTCATACTCTTCAAGTCAGATGAAGATGGCTGTGTTTTACTCTCCCCTTCCTGTGCACTTCACCATGCAGCTACAAACAGTGATGTGCACTTGGTGTTGGAATCCGGGCTGGCGCAGAGCTGTCGCCAGGAGACTCCTCTGCATTACGTTAGAGGGTTTGGAGCCGTTCCTAGTGACTGAGCATCCTCCAGACAGAGCTGTAATGACAACTGGCAGTGATTAGCACCTCTGCTAGAAAACTTGACGGTGCCTCCAAGCACCAAATGCCAGCCTGGATGATTTCTTCTGTAGTGCTTTGGCCTTCTAGGCTGTCACCGGGGGTGGTGGGTGCCCAGTAAGGTGAGGATTTCTCTGCAGTTACTGTGGTTTTCTTTTCCTATTACCTTTGTCATGTATATTACCCACAGAACTTACTCGTGGCCAGGCTGTTGTACCAGATGCTAAGCAACCATAAAATGGAATATAATTTTCCTTCTGGTTTTTTGCACCATCTATATTAAATATTGTACCAAATACTGATTTTAATAAGACTGTCTGTCTGTATATAAATGAGGACATTTTTTTCCCCAAACTTTTTGCTAGAAGGTGGGAAAACCCAAATGAACAGATCCATCAATTAATTTTTTTTCTCCCTCCTTCCAACATTTTAAACAATCTGAAGCCTGAAAATATGTAACTTGATTTAACCAATTTTCCAAGAAACCCTCCCATCATTTGTAGTACTGGCCGTGGAGACATCATGATTTCTGCTGGTGCTGAGTCAAATTCCAAAGCTCTGTATATGAAAAAAACCATGTGAACTAACAAGATTACACAGATTATAAATTTCATGTTTGTTTCCAAAGCAGTTGACATAATTTACAATTTCTTTCAATGGGAAATCTTTTACTTGTTTTGATAAATTTTTCTTCCAGGATGTTAGTTGCTTTTTCTCAGGTATTTAGTTTCTCTTTTGAAGATTACGTGTAGCTTCCAGTAACATAATAGTGTTAGTGTCCATTTATATGTGAAATAACATTGTTTTGAAATACTGCATTCCAGTTGTTAGTGTTTCCAAAGGATATTTGTTCCTGGAACTGCATTCATCATGTTAACAGAGTTAAGAGAAATTGCAGCAAGAAAAGTTGTGGCAAGGTAATGACAAATGCCATTTGTAAAGAAAACTAGGGTTGAAACAATTTAATTTTTAAGACAATTCAATTTCAGTTCCTGACTGCTGGGGCAGACAAATGCATTTCAGAGGAGAACAGAACAGCATTTCCTGGGCAGGTAGTCAATGAAATAAGAGCTCGCTGTGCACAGGACTTGGTCTGTGTCCTTTTTAAGCTTGTCATCTCCTCTCTGTGGCTTTCTCTCTCTCCCCAGACCCCTGAGGAGCTCGAGGACGACTCAGACTTCGAGCAGGAGGATTATGACGTGCGTAGCCGAACGAGTGTCCAGACTGAGGATGACCAGCTCATTGCTGGCCAGAGTGCAAGGGTGAGTACAAACCCCCCACGCCTCCAGTGCGTGTCCAGCAGTGACCAGTAAAATCTCTGCCTCAGAAAGCAAAGGCAGTGATTTCCAGTCCTCAGGGTCGTTTTAGAAAGGATGGATCCAGGCTGACGGAGGTGTTGAAGGTTTTTTCATGACAAACCTATTTAAGAAGCATTTATTGAATGATCTTGAGGCTTTTGTGGTGCCTAGTATCAGCTGCTTGCTCCAGCTAGTGCTGTAAGCAAAGGCTTTGGAGGTTTGGAATGCGCTGAAACCGTGGGAGTACTAAGCAAATTTAAAAAAAAAAAAAAAAAAAAAAAAAATCCATCAGGGCACCATGTGCTGTATCCAGAGAAATCTTACATTAGTCATGTTTCCTAGTGTGCAAACCTGTCAAGAAGATCTGTTTAAGCTACTGAGTAGTCCCTGTAATTTAATTGTAATTGAAGACATTTGCTACTGAGTCAATGTAATTTTACCAGGGTAATTACATCATGATAAACTCCAGTCACTGTGATTTGCGACCTCAGCTTGTGCATGGGGATTGCAAATTAAGCTGATGAGTGCTTTGGGGGTCACAGGTGCTGGGGAAGTAAAGTCTGTTAACACTCAGGAATATTCCTGTTAACACTCAGGATTATGCCACCCCCTGATGAATGTTTACCTTTTACTGAACAGGCTTCTCAGCTCAGATTATTAAAAAAAAAATCAGAATATAATTTTATGCATCATGAAAATATATATTTGACTGGAAAGAAAGGGGTTTTTTTAAAGAAAAGCCTTTTAGCATTTTCCAAGAGAGAACCAGTAGGAAACTGGGAATTATCTGAATGATTTTCATGGCTGTTTCACACAAGTCTGGTTTGTTTGATGTGCTAGAAGGGAAGCTATGGACTAAATAAGAAGCGTCCTCCCCATGCACTCAAACACCAGTAAAAGTTGATAACTGCAATGGGGATTTCTTGCCTTGGAGTATGGAAGAGGATTTGTAGGGTTAAGAACCTAAAGACCAGCAGGCAAAGATGCTGTGAAAGCTCAAGGGCCAGGACAGAGGAGTTTTCAGCTGCTGTAGGTTGGAGCTTGACACGAAGGTTTTACACCCTGAAAAGAAACAGTAGAGTAACAGAAATCTGAAGGAAGCTTCCTCAGAGGTGTGGGAGAAATGCAATGCATGGATCTAGTGGAACGGACAAAGATTTCTTTTTGTCTTAAAATATTCCCATGAATATTGAATATAGATGGTAAATGAACCATACCATGTATCAGAAAAACTAGAGTTTTATCATGACATCCCTAAGGCAAAAAATACCTTCATTCCTTACTGTGAGACTGGTGACAGAACTGTTCTGGATGTAGTTGACTCTCTTTCATGATTTTTGTATTTTAAGGGGCATAAAGTCCTGTTTGAGGTATTCAAAGTATTTACTACTCAAGCAAATCTCAGGTATAACAGAAATGAGATACAGTACAGATTATTTTGTCAAATTTCACAGCCTTTCTCATTTTTTGGTTAACCACAGCCTTTGGTTACATTTAGGACTGGGTAGCATGTCATCCTTTCTTGATCTGAAACCCAAGTAAGGACTGCAGTAATTTTTCTTACTAAAAATCAACTTCACCTGGGGATTTAGGAGTCTTAAATTCTATTACATTTATTGTAGTTATTATTACTGCTGCACTTAAAACCTTCTGCTTTGATCACCTACACACTGTATAAACATAATATATCATAAAGACAGTTCCTGAATAACACAGATTGCAGTGTGGCACAGGAAGCAACAGATCATAAAAACCTAAAAGTGAAACATGCTAAGCAAAAGCTGCCCAGTCCCCAGTCTGGAGTGCTAAGCAGAATAGAATCTTACCTGAACCTTTTCTGTGGAAAAGATGCAAAAATACTTCTATTCGTGCAGTGTAATGGATTTGTTTAATATGCTTGCTCCATAAGGCTGTTAATGTTTCAGTAGAAAGACTTGTGTTGGTCTTCAGTAGAAATAAAACTGGAATTTACGGGCTGCATTTGCTATAGGATATGGCTGCTTTGAAAGCACATCAGCAGCTGGAACAGAAATATTAAAGCTCTGTTTACCAGTTTAAAGAGTGCTCAGGTGAAGCTGCCACTTGAAGAAACCACAGGCAAGTCATACAGATAAACTTCCCAAATTTCACTACTGCTATCACATTCTCTTAACTTCAGTTAATTCCTCAGTTCTCTTGTTTTATGTGCATTTTATATATTTATTTATTAGCTTGACTTACACTGCATTTTTCTGTGCAAAGACTATTATGCTAAGATTTGAAACCGCTGAGTTACATTGATAAGGCCTAATTAAAACTTGTCTTGAATTTTAATTTGATTAACTTGCAAATTTCTCATTTTCTGATCTACTGTTTATAACCCTTTTTAATTTCAGTTTTGGAAAAGGTCAATTACGAATTTTTAAAAGCCAAGAGCGTTTTAAGAATACGTAGGAAAAGACTTCAGCTGATTGAAAGTGACATAAGCAAGAAAAAAATGTAATGACACTTAAATATGTGTCACAGCCCATTAAATGCATAATGTGGTCTTCAGAACCCCTAGAGCCAAATAGTAGCTTAACTTGGAAGCCATTATTCAAAGTGTCCATTTGGTCTTCAAAAGTAATTATTATAATTTTTAGGGTTTTTTGGAGGGGGGGCAGGAACTTTGTGCTTTGTTCATGCTGAGGCAGATCAGTACCAGCCTGTTCAGTGCCTTTTTGCATCTCTTCCAAGAGAAAATTAGAACAATATCATTAAAAGATACATTTGTTACAATTCACTTCAAATGTATTGTCTTGTGTGTCGTAGCTTGTTTTAGTGTAGTGTTAATCTGAAATCCTCTGTTTCTGACGGAGGATGAGACTAGGGGAGAAACAGCAATTCAGGCTGCCTTTTCCCATAAATGTCACTCGTTTTATTCTTCCTCACAATTGAGAATTAATCCTCCTTTGTCAACTGGTGAATAATCACAACATCGTAAATATAAATTTTATCATCTTGAAAGTGCAAG